>CM039679.1:235367180-235671517 GCA_022537955.1 Schmidtea mediterranea
ACCTTATTTTATCATCATTTTTATTATATAAACATATCGTTTATAATTAAAATTTATTAATTTTGTAATTTTCTGAGATTGTTATTATTACTATTATTATTATTATTATTATTATTATTATTATTATATTATTATTATTATTATTATTATTATTATTATTATTATTATTAATTATTATTATTATTATTATTATTATTATTATTATTATTATTATTATTTATTATTATTTTATTATTATTATTATTATTATTATATTATTATTATTATTATTATTATTATTTATTATTATTATTATTATTATTATTATTATAGTCTGATTGTATCTACCATGGTTTCAAGTGAAAGGAGGTTCAAAATAAAGATTCGTCTTATTTTTTTGCCTTAAAACCAAACTTTACAAACTAATTTGTGAAATCTGAGCGCCTCCCGGCATAGTAATGATGAAAGCGATTAGCTCGAAACTAGTATACTATTGGGAAATGCACTTGATATCACTTAATGTATCGTAGATTATTATTATTATTATTATTATTATTATTATTATTATTATTATTAAAAAAATTAAATATCAATAAATTAATTAATTAAATAAACAAATTATCTAACAATTATTATTATGAGAAATATAATTGTTTTAAGAATTAAAGAAATTATCAATTCAACAACAAATTAATTGAGGTAAATATACAGAGGTTCTTATTTGCAATTAAAATACGTTTTCTTCACTCTGAGAAATATGTTGAAAAAATTTTGTTTTCAATTTTTGTCTATAAAGCAAAGCTTCTGTGAGCTCGGAACTAGAATGAGACGAAAAGCAAAATCAAAATATTTAATTAATCTCTTCATTATTATTTCATTTGAAATCGACATAAAGTTGACTTCTCTGTTATTTTGTCACATCTGTCGATGATAAATAGTAATCCGGTCTCGCATTTAAATATATATATATATATACAAATCAGACTTTTGCAGAAATCTCAAAACCCTAACAAAATCCATTGTAGAAAAATCCAAAAAAAGAAAAACATTTGTCCATTTCAATTTCCAAACTACATGATGAAAATAAATATTGTCATCCATTTCCGTTGTTCTTTGTCGAGTAATTGTTTGCTTCCTGGATAAGAGCCTCACAAAAGCCAACATTGAAATGGAATTTTCTTTGTCTCATTTTTATTTCCAACAAACAAAAATTTTTTTACTATAATCTGTTTTGATTTTTTGAAAATTAAATAACATTTTTTCCTTTTATTGATAATAAATATGTTGAATTATTATTTAACAAGTCAGTTAATATTTGACTCCTTTTACTCTTATTTCATAAATCAAATAATCAAAACCCAACACAATACGTTTATTGATTTTCATCACAAACTCACAAATGATCACACTATTTGTCTCGCCTAGAACGTTACTTTACAGTTCTACTTGACTTCTGAATAAATTTCTTTGTTATGGTTTTGAATAATTTTTCTATCTTTCGACTCTTTGTTAACAAAACCAGCAATTCCTCTCATTTTTTAGTTCACTTTTTATACCATTTTTCGCAAAACATTTAAACTATTGTCAAACAATAATTTTCGAAATTTGGGTCTAACTTGGTTTGATAAAATCTCCACGAGTATTTCTTGTTGATTTTCTATGATATCATTAATTTCTGTTCTCAAATAATCTTTAGAAGGCTTGTTGATGACTATAACATCATCTTCTAATCAGTTTTTTATCTGAAAGAATATGTGTGATGTCTTTAGTACAATGAGTGATAGCCGAATCCACAATTAACATACTCTTTTTACCACTACCAAATACTAGAGACAAAACAAAATCAACCCATTTTCTTTATACAGCTTGTGTGTACCAATCTTTTTCGGTTTCGATAACATTAATGCTCGTAATATATTCCATTCTGTCTTTACCTTTTAGGATTAATAATGGCGTAATTCTTGTACCATTTAAGCTTATTTCAAACACACTAATAACTTGATAACTCTCATACTTTCATATCTTGTTGAAGGAACATAAATTGTAGAAGTTCCTTTGAAATCAATCGTTGCCTGAGTTATTTGCTCAATGAAAACGGCTGTTTCATCCATGGTCATAATATTGAATCGGGAAAACCCTATAGAATCAATGAATGATTTGAAAGCACTTGCTCGACGGATAATTTCACCATCTTGCAATTTGAATAAATTTGTCGATTTTTGCAGTGTCAACTCATAACGCTTTAAACAATCATCAATCCAACATTGAGAAGCCTTAAAATCATCGAGAGTGATATCAATCTGTGATGCAAGTGAAAGAGATCGCCTTACTAAAAGAGTATTTGATCTTCGTTCAGCAAACACAATGTATTCCAGCTCTGTGAAAGGTTTTCTGTGAGAGGTTTTCTGCCTGATAACGGACTGCGTTTTATTCACTTTCATTATTTGGATATTGAAGGAATTTATCATAGTGAGTACGTCATTTTGTAACTAATATTAAGTCTAAATTGTTTTATTTACAAAAAGATTCCTGTCTTTAGATTTCTCCACTAATTTTGGTCAATTTCAAAAAAGAATTTTTTGAAAATTAAATTAAACTTTAATTAACCTATTTAATGGTTAAAATTTTAATTTAAATTGGCTACTTTTTTATGATTGTTTGTTCGCATCAATGATTTTGAAACTTTCTTGTAAATTTTGAATATTTATTTAATGAATTTTATCAATTGTATAAATTTTCAAAGGTTTTAATGAATTTTGTATTGTTAAGTTATTTAAGAATTAATTTTGAGATAAATTTGATAATGTTATTTTAATGAATTTGAACTTGTTGTAAAGATTGTAAGACTTTTTTGGTTTTTCTCTGATTTCTTTTTAAGTGATATAATATTTTCTACAAAATTTGACTATGAATCAGATTTATTTAAGGTATTAAGTATGAAAAGGCTGTGCGAAAATTCGTGATAAATAAATCTGATTCATAGTCAAATTTTGTAGAAAATATTTTGTTGTAAAGATATTAATAAAAGTTTAGCGGTACTCTTAATTTGGTTTCATATTTTAAATTTAGTGGTTTTACTTATTGAGAATAATTATGGTTAATGAGCACGGAAACCACTCAACTCCCAATTACATTACAGATACAGAACGAGGGAATGGGTATGCTGCGAAAGACCCAAAGATAAAGGAACCCAAAAAACAATTTTTGACGCCAAGAGATTGACCATAACATTTAATAATGATAGAATCATCGGGACAAAAATTATCCAATTTTCTTTCTGTATTCGATCGAATAGCTATTTTGTTTGTTTACATTGGTCATTTTTTATGGGATAAAGTTTTATTAAAATAGATTGTATTTCATTTTTTAATTATCATATTGGTATTATTTTACTAACGCTGATTTATAAATTCTATTTTTAATAACTATAGACTAAGTCTTATTTTCGAGGTAGGACAAGTTTTTTAAAAAATAGTATTTCGCAAATAACATTAAATTTGTAAGAATTTATTCTTATTAAAAATAAATGAATAATTAATTAAATTCAGAAAAAACGTGAAATTTTTTAATAAAAATAAATGGCAGATTCCAAAATGTAATTTCATTGATAACTTTTGATTTCTTTTTGAATTCATTAAAATAGCGTATTCAGAATCATAAAGCTTCATTTGTACGTTATTGCATAAAAAACATTAAATTAATTTTTTTAATTATTAATTAATTAATAATTTAAAAAAATTAATTTATTTTTCTTCGTGCCAGAATAATTATTAATATTAAAATTATTATTTTCTATTATTATTATTATTGCTAGTGTGGGAAATTTTTTTATGAATTAGATTATAAATTTTCCTAATTAATGAGGTGTAAATAAATTTATAAAAAATGGATTCTACATAGAATGGTAAGAGATGAGGTTTTAGTTCCATTAGCATGGATATTTGAGATTGGGATTTTAGGCTTACATGGGAAATTCTAGCAGTGCAATTGGGATACATAATACAAAATACAGCTCATATATTTAGGAGGGAAAAAAAGAAAAGGACAGAAATTATTAACTCGTAATGAATATTTATATTCTAGTTTTTTCTAGAAACTGAATTTCTTCTTAGATTTTACTTTAACAGAAATTTTTCACTGGATTTATTTATTAATTTCATAACAATAATACTAATAAAATATAACAATGGCTAATTCTTTGATTCTAAATGCTCACACCAAAATTTAGTTGAACGTTTGGTACTAATTTTCTTCATGCACTCGCACATTTTCTCAATCTTTTGTCTCTGACGTTGTTGGCTCTAGCCAGCGTAAGATTTATTCATAGTTCATTTTTCAAAGAAGTCTTTTTTTCTTTTTTTAAAACATAAATATTTTTTTATTTAGCAAAATGACCCCATTTATTTAAGACATAGGTGATTATTTGTGTATTAAAAATTATTTTATATTATCTCGTTGTCTTTCATTTAAAAATAATGTTCTATTAATAATTTTTTCTTTCACTAGAACCTTGTTTTTCATTTGTGGACTCTCATATATTGAGTCTGGGGGCACTTTTGAATATTCTCTTTAATAATCTTAAAGAAAATGCTCATATTAAAAAATTTACCAATTTTATGAAATTATTTCGGATTTCTAAATTTTGTTTGAAGAATATAAAATCAAATTTAATTTTAAAAGTAAATTTAAATAGTTAAAACATTTAAAAAGAATATTAAAATATTGAAAAAAAATAATTTGTTGGAATATTTATTTATAATCCATATTATTTTTTTTGGTTTTTTTTTTACTTGATTATGACATTGAATCTGTCAAAATATATTGCATAAGGTGTGTTTGCATGTCACTGCTTGTAACATATTTTTAATTAAGTTTTTATTTATTTGTAAAATCTTTTATTTTTTATTTACTTTTGACATGTTTACTGTTAATATCAGTTATTTTGGTTAAATTATAAATTGATTAATTTGCTTTTTTAATTTACAATACCGTATTTTAGCTCAAAAATCGCGTGTGTTGGACAGCATATTTTTCCGTATACCATATATATTTCAAACTTTTATACCAAATTTAGTTTACTTTATATTAATTTTATAGTAAACTTTCTTTTACTGATCTTTTAAAATTCACTGCTTATATTAAAGTGCTTTTTTTACCCAATTATGCGTTAAATGCACTAAAATATGGTATCTGTTCACGATTTTATAAAAAAGTTTATGTACACCAGTTTGCATGAGATATTCTCAATATTAACAGTTTCGGGTCAAATATGTTATGTCACTCTAAATATAATAAGTTTATTTGTGTAACAATTTCACGTAACGATAATTTACATGCATACTTTACGATGTGTTGTGTTTGTGTTTTTAGTTAATTTTTTCTATTATTTTCTCACTTTCTATAATAAATGAGTTTGTTCATTGGAAGAATAAAATTGAACGCATAGTTAAGTTTGTGTATTTCTATAATATAAAATTATTGATTTAATTTTATATTACAGATTGTTTTTAATGAGTGAAAACGAGTGTATAATATTTTTACTGATAAGTTTTTGACAGGCCCATCAGTCCAGCGCTTATTAAGTTTCTTGGTAGCTCATAAACTAAATGTTAAACTTAGACTTGTTTTATTATGTAATAACTAAAAAATAAATATATTTAGAATAAAGATAAAATCAAATTTTTCTCATTTTCATTTTTAGCATGATAATAATAATAATTATTATTAATTATATCATAATATTGAAATAATTTCTAAAGTTCTGTCTTGAAATAATATATTACTTTCAAATTTACCAGAAATCTTTCTTTTTGACAATAATTGCAAATTTTAGATTTTCCATTTATCGATTTTAAAATATTACATTTTCACAATATTCACACAGTAAAATTTCAATTTAATTTAAAAAATTCGATAATACATAATGATTTGCACATCAATCATTTCCTATAATTTCAGGGTAACCTTTTGAGGAGGGCCAACTCCATTATTTCACTAATTTATTAGGAATTTTTAATGGCAGTTATAAATACAGTTATATTATAATTATTATTATTATTATTATTATTATTATTATTATTATTATTATTATTATTATTATTATTATTATTATTATAATTATTATAATTAAAATAATTATTATTATTATTATTTTATTATTTTATTCATAAAATTATCAATTTTTATTTTCTCTGGACTAATTTATATTAAATTTTTTAAAAATATCAATATTTTATTTTGAAAATTTTAATTGTTTTAATTAGCAAATAAAAACTATTAGAAATATTAAAAAGCACATCACTTTAAACATGTAATATAATTTAATGATAGTTATTATTTATAAATTCAACAATTTTTCAGCATACCTTTGATTTTTTTTATAATTACTTTTTTGTTTTTATTGTCATTATTTTTACATTATAGTTAATTTTATTTCTTTATTATTGATAAAAACATTTTCATATTGATATTAAAAATTTATTATTTACTCTTGAAGTTGATTTTTAACATATTTTATATTTACATTAAGTTTTCGAGAAGTTGTTTGTGAAAATAAAAACTGTATTACATTGACTAAATAAATAATTTATATATTATATGCGTGATAAATAAGACTTGAAATGTTTTAAAACTTTGTACACATTCAAAATTCTATGTATAAAAAGTTTAAATATATTAATAAAATTTTAGTAAACATAAATTTAATGATATTTGTTTAAAAGTATTATTGTATGTCACCAAATTACTAAATATTAATCGGAAAATATAAAGGTTTGTTAAAACTTTTTTTAACACATTCACTGCCTACTACGAGTATTCTCGTAGTATAAACTTATTCTATAAACTTATAAAAATTCTGTAAATTCCTATAATGTTTTTATTGCTTTCATTTCCAAAACATCTCTATTGCCAAACTATAAGTTAACTCGTACATCTTTTTTATTACATATATGAATTCTAAATTCCATTTCCACCATACACACAAAATCCCGCGTTTTTATTTTTTATATTTCAGGAAAATTCAACGTTGGAAAAAGGTGTGAACACGACAAAGTCGAGTCTGTAGTGAATGAGTTAACGAGTGTTTTGTGTTCAAAAATATTTGAAACATCAATTTTCCTGTTAATTTATATATCGATTTCCTATTGGTTGATAAATGTCTTCCAATAATATCTTTACAATTCAATTGACACCAGAATGCTTTAAGTTATTTTTTTTTCTTTTTTAATTATTTCATTTGCAGTCATGAATTTAGGTCCTTGTTGATTTATTACAGGCGGAATTGAAGTTTTTCTCCTTTAGCGATTATTGAGATGCATTCTTGATGAGAGTAACCAAATAGAAAAAAATACACAAAGAGAATAAAATCATAAAACGAGAAAATTATTTCTTCCCTAGGCATTTGAAAACTTTCAGAGAATTCACTAAATATTTTCCCACTACTAAAATGTAAAATGTTGACTTTAATCCTTCCAGTGCACAAATTCTAATAAGAGTATTTATTCTCATATTCACATCATACTGTTCGTATCATTTAATACGAATTGCATTTCTTCAAATTGAAAAAGAAAATACAGATAAGATATTTTTAAAAAATAAATGAATATATTTTTTTAAAACGAATTGTGAATTAGAAAAGCTTTTTCAACGAGGTGTCATTACTCTCAATTAATTTCTTAGCAAACTTTTTTTAATAATACTTACCCCACCTTTAGTAAGTCTAAACTGTGGATATACGCGCCACACAGGCTTTGGACAAGCAATCATAAAAAAGCTGTAAACAAAAAAATTAATTAGTTCCATTCAATTTGTTTGAATAAATTTCTAAAACGCATGTTATTAATGATAAAAAATATTTTTGCATGTGAAACTTGTTTGCATATTTATTCTTGAAATGAATGAATTTCTTCAGCATTTATAAGCAATTCACACTTCAACTAGCTGTTACTAGAAAGCTATGGATGCTCTAGCAACCATTCATAAATTGTCGTATAGAGGTAACCTTGCTTGTAGTTGCTGTCATGGATTAAATGCAAAACAGTTTATTTAAGCACTAAATCAGCGCTGCTGAGCATTGATTACCCCCAGACTCTATTGTGTGCAAAAATTTATATTCTTATTATAAAAGTTTACAAAAAAGTCATTTAAAGCTCAAATATGTTAAATGGAACATTCGTACACGCTTAAGTCTTAACTGTTAACATGAAGTACCAATTGGAACAGTGGTATGCAAACTATGTTGAAATTGGGTTTATTCCATCAGAAAATGATAGTTCTCTTCCTGTTTGTTTAATTTGTTTAAAAACTCTTGCAAATGAATCAATGGTCCCAAGTTAGCTTCATTGACATTTGGAAAGAAAACATCCGAAAATGAAGAATAAACCAAAAATGTACTTTGAGCAGCTCCAAACTAATTTAGAAATGCAGTCAAACAAAATTAAAGTACTTTTTTTCGACTCCTAGCTATAAAATTGCACAACTTTTATGTAAAAATAAAAAGCCACATACTGATGCTGAAAAGATTATTTTGCCAGCGTTAGAAATAGACGTTGAAATAATGTTCGATCATCAAGCAGTTGAAAAAATTACACAAATTTCATTATCAGCTGATACAATTTCTCGAAGAATTCAAGACATGTCGCAGGACGTTGACATTCAGATTCATGTACGCTTTGTGGCAAATACAAATGAAGTTGGAAAACTTTGGGCGCTTCAACTTGACGAATCGACTGATATCAGGGGTAAAGCTCAGTTGATTGTGTTTCTAAGATTTATAGAAATGGAAAAATTAAAAACCAATTTTGCTTTTGTAGTGAGCTGACGAAAAATAACCTGGGAAAATATGTTTTTGAGTTGATTAATCAAAAAGTAAAATCAAAAGGACTCCAGTGAAATAAATGTATTAGTGTCTGCATTGATGGCGCTCCAGCAATGCAAGGTCGAAACTAAGGATTTGTTGCTTATGTTCTGCATCTCTGCCCACTCGGCTTCTTCAGACAATAAATGAAGTAATCAAATTAGTGAACTATATCAAGTCAAATCCGCTTCGGTCAAGGATATTTATGTCATTGAGTGAGGCAATGGATTCAGATCACAAAAGCTTATTATTTCATACAGAAGTTCAATGGCTTTCAAAGGGAAAAGGTTTGTTCGTGTCGTCCGTTTTATTTCCTATTTTTCTGTTGAAGGTATTAAGTTCGAGTTTTTTGAAAGTGATATATAGTAGCTGGAAGTTATTTTTCTCCATGATGTATTGGCAAAATTGAACTTACTTAGTTTAAGTCTGCAGGGTGAAAATGAAAATACGATCACAATTACAAGAAACATCAAATCAGACAGGCAAGCAGGAAAAAATAACATTGAATTTTTGCCAGGTGTCCATGTTTCTCAAATTCGTAGCAAAATAATGAACCAAATCTATAAAACATTGCAAAATCTTTCTTCATAATTCTCCAAATATTTTCCGTCGCTTGATACTTCACTATCACTTCAATATCCGAATTCAAGCATAAAATCCATCAAGTCTTTGCTGCCATTTGGATCATCATATCTGTGTGAATTCAGATTCTCTGCACAAACTAAAATTAAATCTAAAAAGGTAAGCGATTACTGTTGTATGATGAGCTGCGAGTTTGTTTAACAAAAGTTGAACCACGTTTATAATTTTTTTGTGCCAAAAACAAGCGCATTCATTCCACTAAATATAATACATAAATATGATTTCATTTTTTTAAAGAAATTCTATAAAAAAGAAAATTTCTTTTTATTTGTGCCTTGACTTTATTTCTTTCTTTTATTGTGCCAGGAGGTATAAAGTTTGCGTACCACTTAATTAGAATGAAAATATTGCAATGTTGTAACAGTGAGTATGGTAATTTACTGTATAGAAATTGGTTTACGTCAAAAAGGTTTAGACAAAAAGAAAATCTTCTCAGTGAAAAATCACAAAATGAGTAAACTTTTTCAGTCTATTTGTAGCAGTTTGCATGCTACTGGGAGGTACATACAGATTTTACAATGTTGGAAAAGGACATCTTTAACAGTGTGAGGAGTTTTCAGCAGAAAATTGAATATTTCGGACTGTTTGTATAGAGAGATTTAAACTGAATTTAAATAATTTAAAAAAGATAAAATCAGTTTTTATTATTAAAATTTCAAATTCATAACTTCTCGATAATTTTTTAAAATAATTGGCATAATTAGATTTGATTAAAATTTAAATATAAAATTCTTTAACTTTTATTAAATATTTAATGTTGAATCTCTATGATAAATTGTTTTAAATTATTTGGTTCAATGCTTGAAAGTTTGTTTAAATATTAAACAATATTGAATTAGAAATTAATTTTTGAAATATGAGTTTTCTTAATGCAAATGTCATTCAAGATAATTTAGCAACTGAAGTTGGCAATAGATGGTATTTAAATGAATTTTAAAATAAGGCTTGTTTCACTTATCTCATAAATGATTTTACTAAAATAATAATCCTTGAATTCACGAGGCCATAAATCTTTTGTTAACTTTATTCTATGAACTAATACACGGCGGCTGTGGGCATGGACCATGATGCTACAGTTCCACATAACCTTGGAGGGATGCATTCAAACTATAGAAATCAGTACCATACTATTTAAATTTTTATTTTCTGTAAAAGTTATTGTAATTAAAAGTATTTATATTATTTAGGCTTTTTGCTATACATCATTTTTTAATGAACTTTCAGTAAGTAAATAAAATTGATTAAAATATTATATAATAATTTTAGAATAATTGCCAAAGAACAGATGCTGAAGAACATAATTGATAGTTGTTTTACTCATTTACTTGCTATGTTTTTATATTAAGATGGCGTTTAAGCCTCAATTAAAGTTTTGTGGTATGAACGTCGTGTGTACAATTCAGTAGTTAATTGCTCTGACGATACAATTAGAGATGGGTTTTATCCCAAGTAAGATTAGTTCGCGCAAGGATTAATCATTCATGTAGAATTACACTGTTTAAATTACATTATCTTTCGATGATGTGGCTATTGTGATGTTCTTTATTGTGAGGCATTCTTTATCTTAAGTATATTATTTTTTAAATAGTATTAAAAGTTAATTGCATTTACTGACACTCAGCCTTAGACAACTTTCAATAAATTCATTTTGATTTAGCCACTCTCGTTCATTTAATCTCCAGTTGCGCAAATAACTCAGATTCCAGGACTATCATATAACCTCTGTCTTTGCCAGATCTCCTTTAAACAACCAATTGCGTACCACCTTGATGATTTTTTTTATTTTAGAATTTGTTCATTGAACTTTTATGACCAAACCTTTACAGACTTTGGTTAACTTTAGCTCAATCACATGCTTTCACTCACTCTACAGTATTTGCCAATTTTCCTTATACCAATTCTTACATTACCCTCTGAACCCATTATAATTCAACCTTTCTTACTAACTCTCTAGAACATTTACATTATGGAACGTGAAGTCAGGAGAAATCACATTTTTTGTAAAATAAATAATATCCGATTAAATGACACAACAAAATTCCAAAAAAAAGATAATAATAATAATAATAATAATAATAATAATAATAATAATAATAATAATAATAATAATAATAATAATAATAATAATAATAATAATAATAATAATAATAATAATAATAATAATTAATGTTATTATTATTGTTATATCTTTCCAAAATGTTTTTTTGTTTACACTAGTAAAAATAAAATAATTATATCTTCAGGAATTTCATGTAAATATGTAATGCTTGAAGTGATTAGCATAATAACTATTATCCCCGATTTTATACCTGTTGCTCCCTTACAAAGCCACGAACAACTGAAATTATGATTGAGAAAATAAGTATAAAATGTTTATAAATTTCCCGTTCGAATCCGTTTTATGACAAAAATTAGAAAGATTTCGCATTAATTAATATAAGCAGCATCTAAATAGGCCTAATTGATTCAGACAATTTGTTACATTCTCAAGACGAAAGCCTTTATAAAAATTCATTTGTTTTTTTCTGTAGTATAATGAATAATTAAGTTGAGTAGGGAATAACAATTCCCCCTTTTTACGTATCGTTTGCGTTTCATTGAAAACATTCACATTGACAAAGTCTGAATTCGGTCTAAATATCATTTAGAATTGCTAATAAGTATCGTTTTCTTTCCTAGGAATCTGAATGTAAAGGAGAGATCAGCTTTTTTTAAAACATTTTTAATGAGATTTTTTTGGAACTGTTTTTTAAAATGAAAGCTCTCATGCCGATAAATTGTTGATAAAATGAGATATTTCCATTCTTTACATTTTTCTAGATTTACTAATATTTTTAATTTTTAATAAATTTGTTTTAAGTTTTATAGAAGCTAATTTTTTTTGTATGAATGAACCACAGTTTTGTTTTAAATGTGCTTTTGTTTAAATAATACTAATACATCTACTCTATACATCATTTTTCAATGCCTGTAATTTTACTTTAACAATAAAAAATTACTTATGTCATTGCAAAATGAAATTCAACCAGAGGTGAAAACTAGAAAAAGTTCTTTAAATATATATATAAAGATTTACAAATTGATATTTATTTTGATTTACCAAGAAAAAAATTTATAAAATAAAAGTATATAAAAATAATAATATTTTTTTATTAAAATAATTTTAAAATATCTTATTTATTTAATTTAAAATTTTTAAAGAATTATTTTAATTATCAGAAAATTGTAAAAAGATAAAAATTGACCATAATATTTTTTCAATGCAACAGTCCCATTTGTGCACTTTTTGTTTTGGTCTGAAGTTGCGGTTGAGGAGAGTATTGTTTATTTTAGTGATAAAATTATAATTTCGGGTGTTTTTTGTATAAATTTAGATTTGGCAATATTTTCCTAATTTGCGCCCGCTCAGACATTCAATTAGGCAGATCTAAATTGTCGAATAAAATTAACATTTGTAATGAAATTAAGAAATTAAGTAAATGATTTTGTCCGGACACTTTTGGAAAATAAACTGGTAAAATAGGAATCCGTTTTTTATTTAAAATCTAAAACAAAACATAAATGTTATTTTATTAGTATTTTCAGTGGTATTGGTTCTCAATCTTTGGATCGTGACCCCTGTCGTCACCAAAGTCACCAGATATTTAGAATTCAATTACATTTAATTTTAGAAACGATGCGGTTAAAAAATCAAACAAACAATTTTATTCGACAATTATATAAAATATATTTCATTTTATTTTCATTTTCATTTAACATTTTCATTTCATTTTTTTAATTTTGAATCATCAACTAAAAAAACTAAAGGATAAAGTACTAAAAAAGAATCTGAGATGACTATTTTTATTTTTGGCGTAAATTTGAAACTGACAGCTTTAAAGTTAAAGCTGTTGGTGCTCTCCCTGCGAAATCTTTAGTGCCAATCTTCAGCACTCGACTTTCTGAAAATATCAAAAATGGAAAAAATAAACATCATTCACATATAGAAAAACGCAATTGGTATTATGGTTTTCAGGACGGTAGGACAATTTTAAATATTCCTCGCAAAAAATAAATCGGAAAATTTATTATAATTTAAAGTTATTGTTGTTGATATTTTGTGATTTGTTGTATATTTGTTATTTGTTGGGCCGTGCGTTTTGATTGAAGGCACGAATTAAATCAGAATGAAGCTAAATCCTACCAATATTATTTGTATACCAAACAAAATGTTATTAAAAGAAATTTCAAAACTTTTTGAAACCTTGAAAAGTGTTTCTTTCTGAAACTCAAAATTGTAGTTGTCTGTGGATCACATCTTTTATAATTTGCATTAACATTATTGCTTACTCAATTTCTTTCAGTGAACTTATTAAGAAAAAAACATTTAGTTACCGCTTGAGCTGTCATGTCCATTGTGCTAACTGTAAATCAATGATTTTCAATTAATTGATATTTTTAACAATCTAATGAACAACAAATTAATTTAAGATTGTTTTAGTTTATGTTGTTGTTTGATGGCGAATTTTATCAAACCATTGGAAAACTATTGTTTCAAATATAGGAGAAATTATTCAAGAATGTGAGAGATGTTTTGATCAAATGACAATTCCAGAAGAATATAGAGGTAAATTTGTCAAAGCATTTTTATCGACAAATGCTACGAAAATTTTAAAGCTACAGAAGAAAATAAATGTTATTCTGATCGATTAAGTGAAACTTTAAAAAATCCGATAAATTTTATTGGTGATTTAACCCTTTCTAAAGCAAAGGAAATGTAGTAGGCCACACACACTTGTCTGTCAGCTGTCAATAAATGTAGCGGGAAAACACATCTATGGTTTCAAATACTATAAATTTGTTCTCTTGTGGCTCAATATATGTCAGTAGTTGTACCAAAAGTAAAAATGATTACCGACAGCGTTACGCTTAGATATTTTTATTAGTTTAAAATGGTGTACAGTATATTGCCACCACATTAGAAAGGGTTAAATGAAGCTCTTCAATATTGCCAAGGAAACTACACTGCAAATGTTTTTTGTGATAAAATAGAAAAATTGGCAAATCAAATTCTCAAACATAAGTTTAATGAGGAAGAATTACAAAAGTTTTTAAATTTTAATTCATTAGAAGATAATTAGTTTAAAAAAGATTTGAAATGAAAGAATTTAAATCTGTAGAAGAAAATCGGAATAAAAATCGGAACGAATCACGAGAAAGTAAATACGGAAATATATAATTAAGGGTCCAATTGCATCAATTAAGGAAAATATAAAATATGCAGATGTAGTGAGAAATGCTAAAGATTCTCAATTGAAATTTCAACCCTCAAATAACTATCAAATGAAAATAAATCAACCAAAACGAAGTTAGAATCTTATTAAAAATGAAAATACACGTTCAATATTCAGTATTTTATCAAAGATATTGATCAAAAAAAGTTATGCCATATATTTGCAGATTGTCCAAACATTAAATGCGGTCAATGTCATTAATCAGGACATTTCACACACCAATGTTTCGAGCTGAAGTCAAATAGAAGTCGGCAATATTGAAAATCAGTTGCATCAGTTAAAGGAGATAGTGATAATGACAGTTAATATCTGAATGGATATTCTCCACCAAGAGAGGAGATGATTAGAGCTCTTCAGTAAATGTAAGTAATGTATTGGAGGAGGAAAATATGATTGAGATGAATGCTGATTGTTTGCATGTTTTGAATGAAAATTATAAATTTTTTGATGATAATAATTGTGACTGTTTGTCTGATCCGAACATATACAGTAATTGGTGTATTGATAAATAGAAAATGAATAATTTAGAAGGTAATAATGACTTTATTGTTCTTAATAATAAAATTAATATTGATAGCTCAATTAATAATATAATAACAACTTAATAACAATTCGTACTGATCACAAGACAATTACATCTATAATAAAAACAAAGAAACCAATAACTTAACAATTTCAAACGTGGATAAATGAAAAAAATCTAAATTTTCTATAGATTTTTACTTTTTTTCACATTTTTTTAATGTTTTAATTTCATAAAATTGTTAGAGCGTTAATACTTTTGATATTGAAAATTTTATAGGTTTTCTTATTGTTATTTTGATTTGTGTTATCAAAGAACTGTGATTATTTTATTCTTTTTTATGTTTATTTTTTGAATTTTATTATATTTTATTTTGATTTTTGTTATTGAAATAAATTTTCATTTTAAAATGAATAATTTTTTTTTATGTTTGTAAATGCACTTTTTGTATTTTTTAAATTAAACGTTGTTTATTTTTGTAAATAAAAAATCTGAAAACATTTTTTAAGGTACCTTATAATACCGCCTACCACGCTTTCTGTCATCCTCACCTTTATGATGCCGAATTATCAGAAGAAAGTATTACACGAAGACTAATTACGAAATGAATTGATTTTCGAATTACACTCAAAAAAAGTGAAATATAAAAATATCAATTTAATATTATAAAATTCATTGAAAAAATTAAAAAATAAATATCAATCAATTTTCGTGTAAAATGTCGCAGCTTAGTAAAACAGCAGAACATTTTTACTGATAAAAGTAATTGCCGGGTAGTTTAAAACAACTTCATTAATACGCAGGCTGACCTTTTCTGATGACATTTTTCCAAATTTCGACAACCGAAATTTAGTATTTTTCTTCCTTTCTTTTCAATTTATTTTAAGATTTTTTTTGCAAGCTTTTATGAATATCTACAAAAAATTTCCACCAATCCAATATGTACAGGAAATCAGAATTTCGATTTCAATTTACGCTTTTTGCATCATTACAACCAGCAGACTGTGCAATTTCATTATATTCGGGAGAACTTTTTCCCCGATTTTAAGTAAATATCAATAATTTATCTGACAAATCATTTTAAATAGTCAATGATTATTAATTAATTTCAATATTTTGTTTAAATTTAATAACTTTTGTTTTTTTACATTTTTGTTTAAATGCAACTGGATTTTATTTTAAGTTCATTCATTGTTAAACTGGGAGAATAATTAAAATTTTAGTACAAATTTAAACAATCAAGATAAGAAAATTATTTGGTTTACTTAAGATAAATATTATTTACATTAAATTTTAAACAAATGATGCGATTACGGTTTTGTTAATATATATTCGATAACACTGGTCAACATATATTTTTATTACAATATTAGATTTGACGTTTGCGTCGAAAATCCCATCAGTTTGCTAGATGCTGTGCCGAGTAGGATTTACCTTGAAAAAAAATTATAGTTTACTAGTAGTAATTACTACCCAAAGAGCTCCATTCTTATTACAATTAGATAGATGTAAGTTTTCTAACTCACTTTTAGTAATCGAGCCTTTCCTTAGAAAAAAATAAGTTTTAAAATTTTATTACGTTTCACCCACTAAAAAAATTTTAAATTAACTAAATTAAGGAATTTTAACACCTCTGAGGGTTTAAAGAATGCTCTTTTAGGCAGTTATTTTGAAATTTTTGAATAAAAGGCTTTTTTTCAAAACAATAGAAGTATTTGAACAGCCTTTTTTTGTTGACTACGAAATTCTACTATTTTTATTGGAAGTCGTTCAGAAATAGCAAAAGAATGTATATTTTCGTATAAAATTAAGAAGTCAGTTAAAATGGCGTTTTAAAGATCATGTAATATTTATAATTCGTTGTCAGTTATAGAACACTTCTGAGTTTAAAGAATGATCTTTTAGGCAGTTATTTTGAGATTTTTTAATACATTATTTTGCTTATTTATTTTACTTCCTTACATAGTTGAACCTTTATAAACCATTGTTTCATCGAAATCCTAACCAAAAGAGACTTGACTGACTTTTTTTCGGAGAGTTCATGTCATTCGCATTTGTGTGACAATGATATTATAAAATTTAATACAAATTTTTGCACATATTCAACTGAATATTACTTGTGAGATCCATATTTTATATGACTGACATTGTGCATACAGAACTTTGTGGTATCAGATATATACAACTGACATGACGATTACATGTCAATGGATATATACTGATTTCTTGTATAAAACGGGATCAAGGTAATTAAACTTCAAACTTTTAAAAAATTTGATGTCTATTTAATTTCAGACTAAAAACCAATATTTTTATTTAATACTAAATAAAAATAAATAAATGATTTTTCTAATAATTCAAATAACTATCAAGTAGAATAATTTTGTTTAAATATTGCGATTTTATATTATTTGTTTTTGTTGGCAACTAATTATATTTCTAATGTGAGATCAAATTTGTTAAAGTTGTTTCTAATTTCGTAATTGGCAACGAAAAATTAAAGCAAAAAGTAAATTCATGTTTAATTAAAAATTAAATTGTTTAATAGACTATTATTTTCTTTTAATAAAATCTATCTACTTACAATAGTCAGTAAATTGTTATAAATAAAGATTTTATTTTTATAATAATTCGTTAATTTCTATTCTATTTTTTTACATTTGTTTGTGTATTGCTTTTATCTTGATGTTGTCAAACATTTAAAAATGCCAAGCCTCCCTAATAACAGCGCCTCACTCGACAAAAAATGTATGTTATAGACATAAAGAGACCCGATGACTAGAGAAGATTCACTTTTTTACATTGGGGCAGTTCAATTCTTGGGTATGCATTATTAAGGAAAAATAGGTCCGATTCCACTTTTTAATAAATCGGAGTAGAAGCGCTGAAAAAAATGAAATAATCAAGATTCATCCAAAATTTTCATTAAATATATGAATAAAAACTTTTTTGACCAAATTGACAGCAACATATTTCCGGTGCAAACTCGAAAGTTTATTTGACATTTTCTGTAGAACTTTACTGTTTTTAGTTTAAAATCGAGATTACCGAAAACCTCCTCGGAATTTAGGGCGCTATTAAAGATTAAATACAGGAAATTTATTTTCGTTAACTGATTTCGTTTTGGTAAGACAGCAAAGATTAAGATTAAAAATCTTTATAAAAGAAAAAAACAATCAAATTCGAATAGAAATTGTAAAGAGGAATTATAGTTCCAGTTCCGGATCCAGTTTTGAAACCATTTTGATTTCTTTCGCCCTCAGCCTGTTTTTTTAGACCCATTTTAGATTAAATATCTTTCCCTATTTTGACGGTTTTATTATGTTAACATATTTTATAGCAGTAAAATATTTTGTAAATATAAGTAATGGCATAAAAATTAAATAAATGAATATTTTTTCGGTATTTGTGGGAAAAAAACCCTCCTAAATGTCCATTGGACATTTGTCAGGTAGGTGTATTAGAAAATGCAATTGAATCGGGTTAAACTTTTTTTGCACTTCAAATAATCTTGGATAAATTGTCCAAAATTATCATAATTAAAACCTTCCATTTTAACTTTCTCTCTATCGCATTTCTGTCTCATTTACAGTAATTAATAATCTTTTATAATTTTTATTCTTTGAACTTTTATTCCATCGTTTAATTTTAACTCGAAATTCTGGACTTCCCTTTGGGATGTTTGATTTTTTTTCTAAATCATTGAAACTTTTATTAATTGGTCTATCATATTTGTTGATTGTAATCCTCTTAACTTATGGAAAATCTAGATCTAAAATTTTCCGATTTTAAAATTGAACATTGAAGGTTGTCTTTTATCATTTTGCCATTTTGTACTCATTTTAAAGAGACTTATCTACTGTATTAGGACACATTAGATTGGCCTATATAGCCCTAAAGATTTATCTTTTGTGTCTTTTTCATGCTTTGCATAAACCGGCAAGACAAACTATTCTTACTGTAAAGATTCAGAATTTGCAAACAAAATGTGAAATATAGAAAATTTCAAATTTTAATTTAATTAGAATTATATTATTTTAATTTAATTGACCGAAGTAGAAGTTAGTAATAATGCATAATCTGAATTTTTCAACCAATATTGACAATAACCCCATGAAGTAAATATTTTGTTTGATCCATAAAATCAAGTTGTAATTAAGAACACAGGGTGAAAATATTTATGTCTTTAACATACTTTTCCTTTTCTCTTCACTACTATAATTCCGTGGTGTAACAACTGTATTATTCGATTTTCTGTTATAAATTAAATAGTTTCCATTAATGTCTTGTAAGCATACTGTTATATTTCTATTAAATTATAATGATAATAATTTAAAAGTATAAAAGTTTAAAAACTGTTTTCATAGCATCAGTATTAATTAAACAATTTAAAATAACATAATTTTAAATTCCACGATAATACTTTTAAATTATAATATATGAATTGAACATTAGCTTAATCCATATAACACATACGTATTGTTTCCACTCTCAATCTTAATATTATTAGATCCAAGAATCTTAAAAAATTATATGAAACAGAAAATTGTTTTGTAATACATATGCAGCGTCAGTCAAAGCTTTTTATCTTTATCTAAACTTTCACTTGAACAATTATTAAAAAATCGTTCAAATTCAAATATTAAGTTAATGAGCCGTTTTAACATCAAATCTACTATTAATAACGAAATTCGTTTGAAATACTTCTTTAAAAGCCTCAAACTCTATTACCGCTCGAGGAGATGGTCAGTTAAATATGCACGATTCAGATTTGCCACAAATGATTTTTCAAATATGAATGCTCTTTCTTTCGTTTGTTTATACATGATACCTCGTGCTCTTTACCTTTTGTAGCTGGTTTTGCTTCTTTTTTGAAATAAATCTATTTATCCAAGTTCAGTGGAGCATTTGTTCGCAACCAGCATGATTCATACTATTACCAATAAAATACGATAATTGACCACTATTTCGACAACCGCTATATACCAAAATAATATCGTTATTTACAAATTGTTTTTGAATCTTTTGCAAATTAGATTAATTTGTTAGAATCATCAAGAATTTATATTTCTATGTAGTTTATTTTTGAAGTTGAAATGGTTAAATACATGGGATTTTCAGATACTGCTTGTACAGCTTTATCCTGTAATTGGTTTATATTCCATACTGAATTAAATAGATGAACACTGCAACCCCCAATAATTACTGGTTTAATAATGTTGCTATCAGCGGGGTGGATAAGGGGCATTTGCCCCCAAAAATAAAAATAATTGACACAACTACTTGTGTATTTTATTTGTGTAAAATTTTTTTTTCTATTTTTCGTGTGAACTTTTAACATTGCTCAGTTTTACCCTACCCAAACTGAAATCCTGACTACGTAAGTGGTTGATTTAGTTCAGTGTCTGTCAACCGGTGCGCATCGAGAAAATCCTAGTGCGCCGCGAAGATTTTTCTAAATATCTTAAATTGCTAGCGTTTTTGATCGCTCAATAGTTTAATAAAAAATTGAATGAAAATATTATTTCATGAATTTTAAAAATATTTCATGTTGACATGAAAACATTGAAAAAATAATAATAAATTTCTTTTTGATCAACAATTATCGGAATATAAATATTACTTAAAATATAACATTTGAATATCGATTTGAAGATATTCACTTTTTATTTTAAGATAAATAAGCTTAATTCTGCTTTATAGCTCATCATTAATTTATTTAAAACTTCCCAAACTATGTAGATGAACAAATTTGTAATCCGGAAAGAAGTAAGTGATAAGAATGATAAGCCAAATGAGAACATTGAACTCAAAAAACAGCACCAAAATCATCAAAAAGAAAAAAACGGAAGTACCAAGACGAGCATTTAAAGTATGGTTTCATTGCACTCGATAATGATCACTCACGGCCATTTTGTCTTATTTTTCTGAAAACTCTCAGCAACGAATCGATGCTACCAAGCAAACTACTTCGACACATCGAAATAAACCATTATGAACAGATGAACAATCAGATCAGTTATTTTGAGAACCTAAAATCCAGTCGGCAAAGCGAATCAAAAAAATTACAGAAATTTGTAGTTACAGCAGATCAAGCATAAATTGCTAGTTATAAGATTGCTCAACTCATTGCACGAAAGAACAAATCACATGCTGAAGCAGAAGAAATCGTTTTGCCCACTTTCAAAATTGCAGCTGGATGTATGGTGACGAATGATGCTTTGTAGAAATTTAAAACTATTCTGCTTTCATCGAAAACTATTGCTAGAAGAATCCAAGATTTGTCGAATGATATTGAAAAGCAACTAAATGATTGTTTTGATGATCCTTCGAGAAAATTGTCGATTCAGGTCTATGAAACCACAGGCATCAGTGGTAAAATCTCAGTTGCTTTCATTTTTGAGATTCGTCCAGCAAGGAAAAATTGTGAATAATTATTTTTTCTGTCAAGAACTTCAGAAAATCACAACTAGGCGTGGATATTTTTGAATTGGTTGATGAAAATGTGAAGAAGAACAATTTGAAATGGAAAAATTGTGTCAGCGTTTGCACAGATGGAGCTCCAGCTAGGCAAAGACGTAAAAAAGGCTTCATTTCGCACGTTCTGAATCAAAATAAAAAAGTTAAAATCGTGCACTGTATGATTCACAGAGAAGTTCTTGTGTCGAAAGCTGTTCCTCCAATTCTTGCACCAACTGTTGATGAAGTCGTCAAAGTGGTCAACTATATCAAATCAAACGTCCTTCGGAGGGGAGAATTTTCGCAGCATTATGCGAAGCAATGGATTCGGATCACAAAACATTGCTGTATCACACTGAAGTACGATGACTATCAAACAGAAAAGTTTTAAATCGATTTGTGTTTATGAAAGTCGAAGAAGTTGACTTTTCGTTCTTGAACGATGATGTTTGGTGGTTATGAGTTACGTTTTTGAGTGATCTCTTCGACAAACTGAATGAAATTAATTTAAGTCTACAACGTGCTCAGGAAAACTTCATCACATGCTCAAGAAAAATGAAAGTGTTTGGAGAAAAGCTCGTTTTATGGATTTCAAAAGTTAGTAAATCTAAATTCTTATCTTTTCCAAATGTCTAATTGAATCCTTCAAAACTCCAAATCAAGCAAGAAATTGAAGAAACTTTGAAAACTTTATCAAAATCTCTTGAGAAGTATTTTCACAATCTTGATGTTTCGGACATGGAATGGATAAAGAATTCATTAATGAACTTTGATGTGAAGAACCTTGAAGAAGAGGAAGAACAATTAATTGATTTAAAAAGATTTGATTTTCCAAAAAATGTTCTCAGAAATGGAACTTTTCGAATTCTGATTAAGTTTGAACAACAAATTTCCTCAATTGAGCAACAAAGCTATTAAACTGTTGTTGCCGTTCGGAAGCTTTTATCTCTGTAAGCATGGATTTTCGGCACTCACGGAAATGAAAAGCAAGAAACGCAAGAGACTGCGAATGATCAACGAGGAAATGCGTGTATGCCTATCAAAAGTTGAACCTCGCATTAACCTAATTTGTGATAAAAAATAATCTCAGCGTTCACATTAATAAAAATTAAGTTTTTCTGATATTGATTTAACATCTGAAAATAAATTTTCTCCCGATCTTACAAAATTATAAGTTTGTTATTGGGTGCGCCACGGAATTTGTTTTTGACTTAGTGTGCCACGACCCTAAAAAGGTTTCCCGACACTGCTATAGTTGAACGTTTGTTAATGAAGTTTTTGTAAAATTATTTCTGCATTATATATATCGTATTTTACATAAGCAGTTTTTGGTAATCACAAAGTTATTTTTAAATTGAAACTTTCAATTGCATTTTAAATTTTCAAATGTCAGAAGGTCAAAACAATTTTATAACCAAAATATTTGTATTTTATCTATTTTAGTTAAGTACTAATTGAATTTGAGTGTGAAAGTAGAGACCTCTTCCTAACACAATATCCTCACCTTAATTTCTTCTTTGTCATCTAACACAAATGGAGGAAGTTGTATTTTTTGTTCTTTATTTTCGATTTTATTAATTACGTTTTTTGTTTTTCCTAGTGAATTGAATTTCTTCAATTCTTGCTTTAACTTCCATGGCTTTATCAACTGATTTAACTTCTTCTTAATTTCTCCACCTAAAAAACGCTTTTATCACTATTTATTTAACTTCTTGAGATTATTAAGTGATTTCAAAAGATCACTTCAATTGGATATTTCCTAATTACCAATAATCTCTTCGGAAGTCTTTCAAACAACCTTGAAGCCTACACAAAACAATTTGTTCATTTTTTTTATTCAATTTTATTTACCTTCATTTCAGACTTCACATCAATTGTAAAAAATAAAATATCTGGATAATTGTTTTACTAAATTGCGTAAATCAGTAACAATGTTATATTAGTTTTTTGTTTAAACTAATTAGAAAAAAGGTCTTAATGGATGCTACGGTTGTGTGACTTAGTAAAATACTCACTGTGGCAGGTCTCACAATGAAGCATGACGCAGATTATGACAAAATTGTTATTGTGTATCATATCAATTGTTATTGAATAATATAGAGGGGGTGTGGGGTACTTAAGTTAATCTAATTTTTTTCAGCAATTTTATTAGTTAATATAGCAGATTAAATATTAGCTAGTATGGGGACCTATTATAAGAAGTACCGTTTTAGAATGATTGTTTAGAGGATTTTTATAATGAACTCCATACGCTATAGTACTTTCAAAATTAATAATTTCATAATTTAGTTACCCTTACAATAAATATTTAGCAAAGTATATAAATTACTAAACTAAATATGAATAAAAAAAGATTCTGATAATTAAGAATAGAAAGTGCAAACGCTGAAATATAAAGTGTTTTGCGATATTCAATAGCAATTTCTAATGGTATACTAGTTTCGAGCTTATTGAACTTTTATCAATAATCCTATTTTTATCACTTGTTCAATATAACCATTCCTTCCCATACCTCTAGAATAGCTGTAACTTAGTGCTATATCTGTCTAAATGAAAGTATTTTTATTATGATACTAGTATGGTCATTTTATGCTTGTCATACTGAATAGAAATAGATGTCTTTCTATTAAGTATTATAAGCCTAGGGCATCTTTCAGTTATTATTTAGTCCACAGTGAAAATAATAATTAATTAATAAGTTTCAAAATTGAATATTAAAAAGCAAAAAAATAATAAAAGAAATTAATTAAAAATTAAATAATTAAGATAAAAGTGTAACTTTTTCTGTGATATTTTTAGTTTTGTTTTCAACGTTATTTCTCAAAAACAAATATAGTGCAAAACAGTAATTCGATAATTGCAGAGAAAAGTTTATTATATTTTCTGTTGTATTAAAATAAAGTTATTTACAATGCTGTAATTGGTTTTTGTTATTGGCTTTTTTTTAATTTTTTTACATGGAGATTTTATAAGGTAATAAATATATTGTTGCAGAGAAACATATTTTAATTGCATTTAAATTTATTGGTTTTTAAACAAATTAAATGATAATATACTCTATAAAGTAAAGCAGAGAAATCCTTACGTATATTTGTATCTACAGTTGTTTATCATAAATTACACACCAAAATTATTACAGAAAAAACAATATACGTTAAGACATTTCAATGAGTCACCCTGTGATTGTTTGGCTTCGTGAACTTTGTAACAATAATCATCTTCGATAATATGATCCTCTGTCGACTCTAACTACTCTACGTATTAATCTTAATTTTTCTGTTTTCATACTTCCAACAGATTTTTTTATGCTGTTAGTTTTTAATTTCGGCTTGTGTTATATATTGTTATAGTTCGTTTGATTAATGATCCTCAACGATTAATGATCCTTAGATGGATTACTCCCAAACTGTTTTATGGTCCATTCCGCCAGCTGGTCGAACCTCCAGTCACCAAACTCCTGAAATAACTGATTTGATGAATCAAACTCAGAATTATTCAAATGTGAAACAACTGTGATATAAAATTCAAAGAGGCTTCATTCACTGTGAAAGGATTAACGGAAATATTATTAGTCATTTTTATACTGTGTTCTTCTTTTCCACTTACTTATGAATTAAGAACAACCTCTTTGTATTTCTTTGTTTAAATTTATGGATTTTTTATTTTTCTTCTCAATATTTATTTCTTGTCGCCAATCTTTTTTGAAGAGATCTGGAACGACATACACTTTGATTAATATATATATTTTATTCAATTTCTTTTCATTAAATATTTGTTTAATTTTTTATCATTGTTGAGTTATAATTTTATTTGGTTTTGTAGAACTGTTTGCTCTGACTCCACGTGCTCTTTAAACGATACTGGGATAACTCAAGACAGGAAAGCTTTTATTCGATACTAACAATTTCACAATGATTCGACTGTTACTTTTACAATAATGGCAGGAATCCCCCACAGGAAGCCGCCTTTTCAATTAACTACTAAAATATCCTTGACAAGTTTGACTAGTTCTTTTACTCGCAATTTTTCAAAATTATTTGTGTCTCCGTTGTTGATTTGAGACTTCCCTTATATAGGGAATCTCTCCTCAAACAACTAATCTGATTTACGGCAATTTACATTGGACTCCAGGGGAACTAGTTAGATACTTTACTTTTATCTTTTGGCCGCTTCCCGGGAGAAGACTACGAAATAAATAACATTAGGGAATAATCAGTTCCCTGCGTAATTAAATTTATTCAATTCGGAGAATTTCTCCTTAATTTAATTTATTTGTTTTCGTCATTTTAATTAATTAATTTGTATTTTTTAAATAACTTTTTCTAGGGGTCCCAAATTAATTTTATATTACTATTTTCGTACTTGTCTCGTCAAGTGGCATCGGCACATACCCATTTCCACCGGAAAATATTGATTTTAATTTTTTGATTATTTTTATTTAATTATTTTATTTTCCCAAATTTTTTATTTACTATGATAATTTTTGAAAATCACCTAACCCCAACATCATTTAGGTTTCCTTAGCAAATCATATACTAAAGCAATTATTATCAATAATCCCACAACATTGACCTAACCAGAGATTACAGAGCTGATTTTGCTTTTTCAAAGTTTTTAATACTAAAAAATTATTTTTTTTAAATTAATAAAAATTATGTCCATTATTTCATAATCTTTACATTTTCCGTTATAATTTATTATATTCATCATTACATAATACTTGCAAAGCCATCCGCCCGAAGACCTCCAAATGCAGTTTCAAACCTCACAATTTAAAAAGTAATCATTTAATCTTTATTGGTATTAAAAGAATGATTTTATATTGAATGCTTATTTTGTTTAAAGTTACTATTTTACAAACTTACCATAATACAAATCAAAACGCTGTAAGCATTAGGTTTCGCTATTCCGTGGCACATTTGTCTATAATGTGAAAGAATGAAGGTAAACGAAATCGTAAATAAAGGAACAAAGGATAATTAAAATGAAATAGAAAAATGGATAATTAAAATTTAATTAAATAAGGTATGAACACTTATTTAAGAAGTAAATAGAAAGAAGCCCAATAACAATTTCCCCATGCGCGAAGTTGTTGATATAAAAAATGGACTCCAGAATTTATAGAAATCAACAATCTGTGATAATTTTGTATTTCAAAAATTTTATAAAAATGACACTAGTGCTACGATAAATTACATAATATTTTCAAATAGAACTTAAAACAAATATAAATCAAACAATAAATACTTCTTCGTAGAAAAGTCTATTTAGGTAAATATTTATTTTAACTTCATTGAGATAATCAAATATTGATAATAAAATAATTTTCTTTTTAATTTTAGTATAATGATAATAATAATAACAAATATTTATTTATTAAACCTATATGACCCACTTATTTAATTAAATTATATATATTGTATGTTTGTTTGATCTACTCTGAATTAGAAAGCCCTTACTTTTAAAGCCAATTTATTAAAACTATATGGTTTGTGACCTACATAAATACTTAGAAAACCTTCGTAAAAAAAATAAATATGAGTTGACCTGCTTAATTTAGAGTTGACTTACATAAATACTTAAAATAATTTAAGGAAAACTTTGAAAATCATGAAAAATCAATAAATTTGATTTGAACTACTGAAAATACTATGAAAAGTTTAGCTTAATATTTTTTCCTCATCAGGCGTGATTGGGTACTGCACCAGTGGTCCTCAATCCACATACTAATGTAACTTATCAAAATAATTTTAAAACAAATTTAATTAATTTGTTAGAAGTTATAGCTATTAAATTAATTTTAATTAAAATGTTTTCGATAAGTTATTTTCGTTTTTAACACTTAAAAAATACAACATTATGTGATTAAAATAGAAAATTCTGCAAAAATTTCTAAAAAAAATAAATAATAATAGAGTAAAATAATTAATAAACATGTAAAATGATTAGGGGAAACAATGATAAGTGATTAAGATAAGGTTCTGGAGCTTAATAAAAATGGAATGAAAAAAAAATGTCGAATAACGAGAAGGAAATAAGAGAAAATCAATAAAAACAGGCAATTGAATAAAAGAAGGTCATTTATAATAAACGAGTGCAAATTTAGGAAAACAAAATCAAAATTTGCACGTTATTTCGAAAGCTCTTTCAAGATAAGGAAGGAATGTTGTTTGGGAATCCGGGAAATGGCATCTCTAAAAAATTATTTATCTGGACAGCTGTCAGTGATAATATAGAGGCCCCAATGGAATTAGAGGAAAAAGATATTGGAAATTCTATTTGAAATAAGTAAGTATTATTGGATGACGGAGCATGAAAAGGAAGCGCAGCTAGAATCAAAGAGAGAAAAAGTGATTCGAGAGAAATTGGACAGAATTCGACAAATAATTGGAAAGGAGAAAATTACTGAAAATTATTGAAGAAAGGTATTAAAGAGAAATTTGGAGAAAACTTAAAGTTAAAATCAAGGAAAGAAGAAATTTGAAACAGAAATTAAGCGAAGTAAAAGCAACTAAATCACAGTCACCGATCTCAGAAACCAGTCACAGTAATCAAGTGATTGTGAAATCTAATTGATCCGAAAAGTGCTATTCTTTCCGAAAGGTCGTAATAAGCACCAAGTCGTGACTGTAACAGATAAATCTTTTTGTTATTTTAAAGTGGAGATAAAGTGCATTAATCAATAAAGTTTATATCGTTTGGAGTTCATTACTGTTGTTTAAAAGCACGCTTGGAGTCAGATTGACAATAAATCCTATTTAAATTCACTGACAACTCCAACATAATGCAGAGAATTGTTTTTTGTTTATTTATTAGTATGACAAATAAATTAGGATATTTACCTTAAGATAATATATTAAATAACAAAACAAATATGAGACGTTAATTTTGAAAGTGGCTCAAGTAACTTTTATCGAAAAACGAATTAGAGCTAAATAGTTCTAAATTACAAAAATGTTTTTTAATGTTTATCATGTAATATACAGAATTATGAAAGAAATAACAATATATCAGTAAAATATAAAAAAATCATACGTATTTGTAATCACAAATAGCTCTAACTCATTTTTCACCAGAAGTGACGTATGCCACTTTCAAAATTACACTTCGGGAATGAATTATTACATATTAAAAATAAAAGAATATAATCTTCGTTGTGGGACTTTTATTTTAACATTTTTTATTTAATATTATTAATTAAAAAATTTAGAGAAAATATTTTACTTTCGCCATTGACTTTTTTATTAATTTCCTTTATAATCAATTTTTTTAAATAATATTTTTTGTTTTATTTTGTAACGTGAATTTTCGGAATTTTCTCATGTTTTGTAAAATAAGTACAAACACTTCGTATTAAATGTTTGGTAATATACTGACCGATAGTTTAAAAAAGAAATGAAAAAAAGGAATTTCAGATATAATTTTAAAAATTATATTAAAATATTTAATAAATTTTTAAAAATTTTTATTGAAAATAATTTAACTTAAAAATATTTAAATTTAAAAAAATATTTTTTTAATTAGAAAAACTTTGATTAATTTATTATAAGGACTCTTGTTTTTCACCTCTGATTTATTTTTATTTATAAAAGACATTGTATTTTCTACAAAATTTGACTATGAATCAGATTTATTTATGTTATTCACGAATTTCCGCACAGCCTTTTTCAAATGATCAAATATGCTGGTAAATCTAGTGTTAATTAATCTTAATTTTGGTTCAGCGTTTTAGAGTTTTTGGGTTTTTATATAGAAAGTTTGTGCTTAGATCTGACTCCTTGGTGTCCTTCTTTAATCGATTTAATTAACTCAACACATTAAGATTTATTTCCAATTATATATCGCAACTTTATTCACAACTTTCACAAAAAAATCGATTCAATTCACAATACTCTACAAAATTATTCTGCACGATTTCACAAAATTCAGTTCGTAGGGATACGTCTTCCAAAGGGAGATTTCCCTGTCTGGTACGCAATTTGTTTGACTGGTTGATGTATCTTTAAGTTTATTACCTCCTTTATTCCACTCTCTGAAATATTCTCTTCAACCAACTGTCGATTTTGTTGATCTGCCTTTTCTTTTTATACTCATCTCGCAACTCCAGTCCCCGCAAACTAAATTGGTTTTGGCATTTTTGACATCTCTGTCCAAAACCAAATTAGTTATTTCTCGGCTCCGGGGGTTTCCATTTGTTTACAATAATTATTTTGGTGGCGGGTTTTTCTTTTATCCCGGGTTTTCTTCGTCAACCAATTTTGTTTTCCGTAATTAGAAAATTTGTTGACGTTCCGGGTTTCTCACACTATTCGAGTTTTCTGTTGGCTCGGACTTCTCATTAGCTCGGGTTTCCAATTAGCCAATTAATTTTTGTTTAATTACTTTCTATTTTTATTAAATATTTTCTTCTGGGGACCCCCAATCGATTTAATTTTATTATATTTGGATTCGTCTCGTCATTTGTCATCCGCCCATACCCATTTCCCCGATAAATATTTATTTTAAAATTTTAATTGATTTTGCCTTTTTAATTATTATTTCGAATATCATTGCTTTTTCATTTTTTTACTTTTGTGCATTTTGTTAACCCAAACAAGTTTAATATAATTTTTTTTTAAAAAAACTTCAAGTTAAAATTTTTTAATAATTGTTCAACAATGACAAATTTAAAATAAGAAAAATAAAGTAGGAAATAAAGGATAATGGACAAGTGCCAAATTACTTTGTGAATCTCCAATCTATTATAATGGTAAACTTACACCATTACATTTATAATTTATGATTTTCAATCATTAGGGTACATGAGACTGTAAGCCTAAACTTCAATAGACCTAACACGATAAATTTATTTGTCAACAAAATGAATGCATGTATCAAATTGTCTAAATAACTGAACTCACCGTGTTCTTTTCTTTTTAAATAGTATTTCTTCAATTTCAATACCAAAAAATTATTCAATTTATTTAAATTTGCTATAGTTGACCGAACGATCCATGGGTCCAACGAGCTGCCGATAGAAGGCCTGTTCTCGATTTCGATTTTTAGGTCCCATTATTCTCCTATCTCTTTCAAAGGTTAACCTATCTCATATCATTCATTGTCATGTCCATTCCCATAGTCCTTCTTATCGTCGTCCGTGTTGATGATTATTCTATGGCATGTACATCATTTGTTAAGTTAAATATTCCCACAGTATATCTTTTACCCTTATTCCTATTATAACACAATGTTCTCTATTATTGATACTAGTATTGTCATTGTTACTATTATATGTATTACCTTTATTAAATGTTACTACTATTACATTTATTAATATTCTTATTACTAAATTACCATTATATTTATTATTATTACCACTATTATTATTATTATTATTATTATTATTATTATTATTATTATTATTATTATTATTATTATTATTATTATTATTATTATTATTATTATTATTATTATTATTATTATTATTATTATTATTATTATTATTATTATTATTATTATTATTATTATTATTATTACGATTATTACCCTTATTGTTACTATTATTATAATTACCATTATCCTTACTATTATCATTATTATTATTATCCAGTTTTTAGTAGGGATCCTTCCTTATTCCTCAACTTTATAATATATTCTTCTTATATAACAATTAAGCCTTACTCCGTCCTTATTCTACAGGTTCCGACAAAGTATTTTTATTGATTCGGAAAATTTGAGCAGCATTCCGCCCTTATTTTATGGTTTTATGATAAAAGTTTCGATTATTTCCGAAAATTTGCGCAGCGTTCTGCCCATATTTTCTGTTTCAATTCAACATAATTTACTTAATTCTTATATATTATTTAAAAACATTATTTTCCATGATTTTGGTCGTCAGGATTAATCTTTTTCCGATGGCTGTTCATTTTAACTGTTGCAACGATTTCGCAATTTTCCCCGCTACACATTCCCTCTCTTTGTCCTTAAGATCTATGTATGTTCATTTCATAGTTAATGAGTGCCCACTGGACTACTCAGTGTTAGTGATTTTTAGCCGATTGTTTTTAAAAAATTTATGTCAATTTTTCAGGAAACGGATGATGAAGGAGCAGCCAAAGGACTACTCCTTTATCTTCCAATTTCCCCTATATACGGATAATATTGAAGTTCAAGCTCCTGCGTTCTCACGCCGGAGCCTTCACGGGCACGAACTATTGGCGATTATACACGCACTTACACAGTTCGCTAGTTATGTGAAATTTTGCTTTATTGTTGTATGTTTTGGCTGTGGGCCGAAAAAGAAATGAATGAAAATTACCGTACCAATCGTGTAAAAGTCTCGAATACACGAAATAATTGTCGGAAGTTTGTAAGCATATAATAGAAATTCATAATTCATCATATATTGGAAATTCGTAGTAGCATAATTCATCATATATTAAAAATTCATAGTAGCATAGTGCATCATATATTGAAAATTCATAGTAGCATAATCTATCATATATTGAAAATTCCAATCAACAAGTGCTGTAGCGCACACTACAACAACCAGTCTCCAAGTGAGACTGAAAATCGATATTTCAATCAAGTTGGAAATAATACTGCCAAGTAGTTGTGTTGATTTGTGAAAACACATCAGTATACAGGTATCCCCTTGTATAACGCGGTCTTATACAACGCGGTTTCGATATAACGCGATTTGGAAAAAAATTCTGTTTCAGTACAACGCGAAATTTCGACTTATATAATGCGAAGGGGGAAAATACATAATTATAAAATCTGGTAACACTAATTTGCGTACCACATATTTATAACAGATTAATTACCATATGAAGTTTGAAGAATAACAATAAAGTTTTTAATAAACCTTTAATTTGTTTTAGTTTGTTTTTAAATTTTTTAATGTGCACATAATTATTTATATTTTGTTTTTTGAATTTTGAAATATGTACATATATGTATTATTATTCATAACTTGTGTTTTTAATTGTATAAGAAAGTCTGAATTTTAGTATTGAGTTAAAATATATGTGCATCTGTTATTTAGTATGTATTTATTTTGAAAGAAACTTATTGGAACGTAACCCCCAAATTTATATGAAAACTATGTCTTAGATAACGTGGGATCCCATAACGCGCACTTATTCTGGAACGTAACTACCGCGTTATACAAGGGATACCTGTATATACCTGCAATTTGACCTTAACCTTGCGTGTTAATTTTATTGCGATTAAACAAAATTCGACCTTGAAATTATTTGTGTTATCTAAATTAAATTTTTATTAATTTCTTAATTTAAATTCGTAATTTATTTTTAACATTTTTAATTAAATTTATTCAGCCAAAAATATTTTATTTTTATTCATTTAAATCATTAATTTTTACTTTTATTTAAATGGTCATTTTACGGTCAAATTATCTTGTTATTATGTTATTTTTTATGTAAATTTCGTGCGGTTCTTGATGCATTTTGTATTTATTTTATTTTACTTTTATGTTTTTGATTTTATATTTATTCTCTCAGATTTTAAAATGTTTAGTTGGTGTTGTATGTTATATTTTAAGTTATCTTGATGCTGGGTTTTCGTGCTGTATTACTGATGCATTCAAACAATTCTCAAGGCTATTTGTGTGCTGGCCCAACAATTCTCAGTTTAACAGTTAAATTTAAAAGAATGATATTGTCTTTTTGGGGGAGACTGGGCTGGATCCAATAGATGCGAGACACTTTCGGATTTCTAACTTTAAAAATTTAACAGCTAGAATTAAATATTTGAAATATAGATTTTAATTATTTAAAACAAAATACATTTATAAAAATCAAGTCGGCAACCTATGACACAGAAATTCATTTTTATCTGTATAAAATTTCATCGCTTTAATTATTTGTATCATTTCTTTGATCACTTAAAGTTTGGTTATAAATTAAAGAACTGAATTAATTGCAGAATATTATTGCAAAGTAAATCCTAACGAGTTCAGTATAACATTAACACCTTGGCAACGTTGTTATCATATATCATAAATTTACACAAAACAAAAAAATATACCATACAATACTTTAAATAAAATTACATGTTAATAAACATTTCTTTATTAACTTTAAAATCAACAAATACAATCTATTAATACTAACCAATCATAATCATTGCAAATTTTGATTAGTTAGAAGTTCGCTAATAAAATTATATATTGCATGCTCGAACTTTGACTGTCAATAGAAAATATTTCTTGTTGAAATTAAATTATTCAGATTACAATCAGTTGAAATACATACACACACATGAAGCAATTTTTGGATAGATAACAGCAATATACCCAAACTATATTATACGTAAAAAGCAAACACATAAATTTTATTTCACAAATTGTTAAATAAATCAGCTTTGATTTGAAAACTCTGCATGCTAGATCGCCTCATGTTAATTTTCTTAGTGTTTTGTTGTTCTTGAGAAATTTTCGATATATTTGTCAAACTGAATCGTTTCAATTCCAAAGATGTGAAATTAACGAAACCAGTTGTGTTGTCATTTATATTCCGTAATTTCACTTTATACTTTCTAAAATTTGTTTTACATTTGGCATTAGAAAAGAATGTTAAAACTGAAAATGTTTTTTTTTAGGAAAAACTTTAAATCAAATCATTACCTTCATCATAAATTGCTTTGCTTCTGTTGCTAAGTTGGGAATCAATTATGTAATTGGTCATACAAAGACGATCCAAGTCAGGACGATTGATAATAGTTAAAATACAGCCAGTAGATTTAGAATTGTGTTTGATTTCTTTAACACACTGCTCAACATCATTCATATAAGCTGAAATTATATATTTATTTTTTATCACAGATCAATTTTACCAACCTATACTCTTTCCATTTAATTCCAAAATGACATCTCCATCATTTAAATATGCATTATACTCGCGATCATTGGAAATTACATTCTCAATAAAATACCCCAGCAAACCTTTCTTGCAAGATATATTGAATTGCAAATTTTGACATGTTTGAGGTAAGAAACAGTATTTCAAAATAATTTCTGTCATTTAATTTAAAGTAAACAGATCGAAACATGAGATGATTACATATAATATAAACAACTTCATTGTTAACTTAATAAAATATATAATCAATTAATTTAATATTTAAAATAATTAGGTTTAAATTTTAATAAAATTAAAAATTATTTGTTAAAATTTTAATAAGAATATATTAAATTTATTAACGAGCTCTAATAAAAAAATAAGAATAAGAAAATTAAAGATTTGTGAGATTCAAAATTTATTAAAAACACATTATGTTAATTTGTTTTATCGTTATTTTAAATAATAAACTATTTAAACCATTCTTCAAATTTTTTAAATAGGGATATTGTTGCGGCCGGACCAGAGTTCAAAAAAGAATGAACAAATTCCTGGTATGCTTCTAGGTGTCGAATTTTAAAAATATATTGATAAACCTAGTTGTTTGGCCAAAAACAAGTCGGCTACATTGAATGGAAACCCAGCAACAAGTAAATTTAACTCTAACACATTTGAGAAAAACATAAAATATTTGAAATAAAATAAACAAATGTTCGTTTATATATGCTGTTGAATGAGCAGTTGGATAAGCAGGTAAGTAATTATTCTATTTATTCATAACTCTTTTCTATCATATAATGACCATATATAAGACTTGCATTCTTTCCTAACCAAACACATTTATCATCTTTATTTGTAAGAGCAATATTTGAAGTCTTAAAAATATAGAGTTGGTGATTGTTGGTACCAATACAAAATTGAGGTACAGAAAAAAGGGTGTTTTTAACGTTACAGTCATTATATGACTTATGAGTTAACTGTGTGTCTTGCAATGTTACTCCTTTAGCTTTAAGGCATTTTTATTTTCCTATGCTAGGCATTAATGGGTAATCAAAATATCAAAACTGTCTAAAGGTAACTACTTCCCACCCAGCGCCTGCATACGAGATTTAACCTCTAGTCACCCGTCAAAATTGACGTTGGTACTGTGAACTAGTATGTTGAAAATTAGCAAAGAGTGAGCCATTTTTTAAAGACTGCCAACGCCCTAAAACTCATATGGGTTCACGAGATGTCGTAGAAGACTTTGTGCTCTAATTCTATTGTCCCCGTCTCAACTATTTAACTATTTTAACATTTTCAATATTTAACTCAACTAGTTAACTACTTACCACCAAGATCAAAATTAAACACAAATACAATTCTTCTTTACGGTGGCACTCTTTTCAGAGATTTAATTATGTTATCAGGATGAGGAAAGGGATGAGGGCACGCGCATTTTATTTACCTTATAAGCTTGGGGAAAGGATCTACAACAGTGCTCATAGATGTGGCACCGGCCAACGCAGTAGGAACACTGTTGGGGACACTCTGGGTCACCCTCCATTCCCACTAAGTTAACATGCTTTCAAGAACTATGGCAATGCGGTTATTTATTACTTAAAATTTGAACCTTAAATTCATATCAATATTAATTAAATAATTACAATATTAACTATAATAATAATAATAAGGATAAATTTATTCATAATAATTATATGTACATTAACAATAATAATAATAATAATATTGTTGGGTTAATATTATTGAAATTCGGTTTCCTCTGACTCCTCGTGTCCTTTTTTAATCAAATAAGCAAACTCAACACAGAATAATTTTATTTGCACTTTATTACAATGACAGATCAATCCGTTTTATTTCAACGTTTGTAATCACAATTTCACTAATTGATTTGCACCTTTTAACCACTGTATGACTCTGATTATCTTAGGGTAGGTTGAGCAAGGGAGAACCACCCTTTCTGATAGATAACTTTTACTTGGATTTGGATTCCTCTACTAACCTAGTTACTGCTCGTTCACGTCGATTCACTCTAGTTAATAATATCTGCTCTTCGTGTCTGGTTGATAATGTCTGTCTTTCGTATCGGGTAATAATGACCGTCTTTCGTATTTGGTTAATGATGACTGTTTTTCGTATCTGATTAATAATGACTGTCCTTTCGTGTTTTCCCTCTTTCTTTTATACTCCTGCTCAGACTGTTTTCCGACGATTGTCAACAACAATTTCTACATTATTAAATTATTAATAATAATTACTTTCCAGACCGACGTTTGTCAACAACGTTTGGTCCGTTACCAAATTACTAATTGCAACATAATTACCTCTCCGTTACTCAGTGGCGCCCATTTAATGTTGTTTAGGCTAATTTATCCTACTATATTATTCCTTTTATGCGCCGGTTATTCCTCATCTCTCGGGTTTTCCTCAGCTCTCGGGTTTTCCATTGCCTCGGGCTTCCCATTAGTAATTAATTTTTCTTAATTAATTTCCTTTTTATCTTATATTATTTTCTAGGGACCACTCACTAAATTTTTATTATTATTTCTGGACTCGTCTCTCAATTTGGTGTTCAACCATACCAATTTCCCTCGATCAATATTACTTTCGAAATTTTATAAATTTTTTAATTAATATTGCACTTTTATCATTTTTGTGTTTTATCGATTTTACTGTGCTTTTTCGTGATACCCCAACAATATTATTAGTCTTGATTTCTAAAATGTTAAAAATTTATCCCTAATTTTTCTGATAAGAAATATACTTTAAACCTTAAAATTTTAATTTATTAACGTTAAAAAATAAAAATTTTTAATTTAATTTACTATATACCGTGTTTCTCCGAAAATAAGCCCTATGGAGATTTTTGGAACTTTTTATAATATAAGCCCTCCCCGAAAAAAAGCCCTAGTTAAAATAATGTGTAAAAAAGAATTCATTAAAAATGCTATTGATTTATTAAATATGTTTAACTTCTTATAAATAATTGTTCGACAGTCTAAACTGAGCGACAGCGCAGATACAACGTTTGTGTATTTTATTCTTGTAAGTCGGATTATTTTTTCACACGTAATTTTATTTTTTATAAAGTGAATAATTTTTAATCCAAGTAAGATGAGTACAAAGCGAAAGAGCTATTCCGTGCAGTACAAAAAAGGAATTGTGGAAGACTCCAGGGGCGTAAATTTTGTAGCCTTTTGTAAAGAGAAGATGTTGGATCTACGTATGGTTCGTAAATGGCGTGCAGACTACGATTACTTGTGTCAAATGGTAGACCAAGGAAATGAAAAAAAACGCAAAGTTGGATCAGGTTGGCAGCTGTTATTTTCTGAGTTGGAAGAATGCATTTGGGAATGGATTGCTGACAGGAGAGCAATGGCTTTGGTTGTGCGCAGGGCTGATATTCAAAAATTTGCCCTTGAAACGGCAACTGAATTTGGTATATTCACGGAAGAATTTAAAGCATCGAAACACTGGCTAGACAACTTCCTTCAAAGACTTGAACTGTTTCTAAGGAGATCAACAACATTGTTTAAGCTGGAAGGCAATGAAGTTGTTAAACGTGCACTTGCGTTTAAGCGTTTTGTTGATGGAATGGATTTTTCAAAATACGAACTCTCCAACATGATTGCTTTGGATGATACCGCGGTATTCCTAGGCCAAAGAGCTCAAACGACCATTGGCCACAAGGGTTCCTCTTCAATTTACGTTTCTTCTAGCGGTTACGATAGTGTACGTATTACCTGTATTTTAGCGATTCGTCTAGATGGCAAGAAAGTATCGCCTTTGCTAATCACTAAAGGTAAAAATGACCAGATTCAACGCATTCCAGGAATTTATGTAATTGAAAGCGAAAAAGCCTTGTGCACTCAAGCAGTTTTAAGAAAGTTGGTTGATTTTATACTGCCATCATTGTTGAGGGGTCGAAATATAGGTTTACTAGTTTGGGATTCAGCCAGTACTCACTGCGCTAAAGACATGAAAGACTTTCTTGCTGAGAGGAGGATTGATCAAATAATGATTCTGGCAGGAATTACTGGTTACCTCCAGACATTTGACAATGCAATAAACAAGCTATTTAAGGATCATTTGCGGATGGAAATAAATGATTATTTTGAAAACATAATAGTGAGCAATCATCGAGGTAATTTTGTAAAACTAGGGTTACAAGAAGTTGTGAATTGAATAAAAAATTCATGGGATAAAATAACTGATAGTTGTGTTTCTAATGCACTACGAACAGGCTACTTAAAAAAGAAGTATATATTTAACGACAACTATATTGCAAGACATGAGAGATTCGGGCCAATGATTCAACAGGAAATGGATTTGGAGGGAAATCAGAACAGAAATCAGAATTTGATTTATGACGATGTTCCAGAAGAAGATGATATGATTGTAAATGAATAAATTTTAGTTTCTGTATTCTGTGTAAAATAAATAAATATTAAATAAAAATGTATAAATTTATTTTTATTTTTGTCTCCCCCGGAAATAAGCCCTAGTGCATATTTTGGACCAAAAAAGAAAGTAAGACAGTGTCTTATTTTCGGGGAAACACGGTAGTAAATTATAAAATTTTAATTTATGTAATGTAATTAACCCTATTGTAAGTAATAAAACTTCTTATTGTATATTACCTGTTCTCATTCTAACCCTTAAAAATCAATGGTTTGGAAGGTATTCAAATATATATCATATTACCTAGAATTATTCCATCTTGCTTGCCACTTATTGACATGGCAACTTAATAAACAATTTCCAATTTCTATAATAAAAGTAAGTATCAATTTTCTGATACTTTTAACTAATATATTCTGCATTTTCAGATTTTTCTCGAGGAGACGAATGTACGTGGATGCTTCCCACCGGCACAAACATTATCCACCAGGTTTATTTGTTTATTTAGCTCAATTTATTTTAATTCTTTTTATTTGAGAATCGCAAGCCCAGCCCAAATCAATCCTCGGCAACTTGGAAAATTTTTGCCGCAAAAATATATTGATTTTATTTCGTTGAATAAATTTTATACGGGTGACATTATTATTTTTCCTTTATAACATTTTTCCTTAAATTTAATGTACTCGTTAATATAGTGGTAGTAATAGTAATATTAGAATAATGAAATTAATAATAAGAAAATATTAATAACGACAATAGTAATATCATAATAAAAAAATTAACAATAAGAATAATGATAATAATAATGATGCAATAATCATAATAATAATAATTATGATAACATCACAAGGATAGTAATATTAATATCAATAATAATACTAATAATGAAATTAACAATTCAAGAGTGGTAACCATCATTAATAAGTAACAATAATAGTAATACTAATAATGATAACGATTTAATAATACTAATAGCAATAATAATATTAATAATAATAATAATAATAATAATAATAATAATAATAATAATAATAATAATAATAATAATAATAATAATAATAATAATAATAATAATAATAATAATAATGTTAATACTTATATCATTAATAATAAAAGCAATAATACTAATAAGGACATTAATAACATTAATAAAAACAACAGCGATAATGATATTGATAATAATAATAAAACAACAATAGCTCTAGCATTAATAGTAATAATAATAATAATAATAATAATAATAATAATAATAATAATAATAATAATAATAATAATAATAATAATAATAATATTAAGTTAATAATAATAATGATGGTAGCACTGATAACAATAATATTTGGATCAGTAACGGTAATGATATTAGTTTTTATAAGATTTACGGTAACACATTGATACCAGTATAAAATCAAAGTAAGGTGAGTCTAATTGATGTGGTTTGTATTTTGACCACCGTTGCAACAGTAAAGGCAGATTTTCCAATTTAACATTAATTTCCGGTCATTTGTGCAATAACGTCAAAATATTTTATAATAATAAAATAATGATAGTATAAAAATCTGACTATGGGTCTAAACGAATGTATATTCTTACTTTAAGCTTATCTTTACCAGATACGGTTGTTGGTGGTCAGTCGTGAGGTATTAATCAGAAATATAGGTTAAAATTCACAGTTTTTCGATTATTTCTTTAACCTAATTTCATGTGAACTAGAGAGTTGCGTTTTGTTTGTAATTCACCCTATAGCTGATTTCTCAGTCGTTTTGTCTAAATGAACTTCTACATATATTTTTCACAGTCATTTGTTAGCCTTTATATTTAAACCTTTTTCAGGACCTCAACACTACTCTTTCGAGGGTTGGGCGATAGGATTTAGGAAGGGAGAATACTGAGCGGTTCCAGCTACTGCCTTCACCACAGGTTCCCCCCTAACTACCGGTTCGATCCGGGGTAACAAACATCTCATTTTATTGTCTTGTGTGCGTGTGAGTTAAGTGTATTAAAGGTATCTGAATACGAAAATTTTAAATTTTAAAATTTATTCCTCGCGATGGAGGTTCTATAGTAAAAGGGATCACATCAAAAATTATTGAAAGTATAAAAATAATAAATAAAAAAAATATTTTAATTCAAAACTTTATTTTCCATAAAATAAATACCAAAAAAAATATTTGCCATACCATATCATTTTAATAAGACAAATGAGCTTTTTTCAAATATTAATAAAAATAAAAATAAAAACATTAAAAATCAAAAAAAAATAATGTTTACTTTTGTTTTCCTCCACGTAAAATAGTTCAAAATTAATTAACAAAGAGTAAAGAAAGAGTAAGAGTGAGTTTTGCTCGACCAGCATCGCCTTATATACCACGATTGTTCGTGTGTGTGTTTTGATACGATAAAACAAGGAATGTTTTAGAATATTCCAAAATTATAATTTTTTAATTCCATTTGATTTAAAATTATATTTTTGTGTACCAAATTTTTATTTAATTTAATTTTTTTTAATTTAATTTTTCTTTACATTTTCCATTTTTTTCTAAATTTTAGTTTTCCTTTCAAAACCACACAGGCTCTATCGTGCTGGACAAAAAAAATGGGCTTAATTTTTTTGTGCCCTACACCTAATAAACTGCAACATTTTGGTTTTAAGAAAATTCATTCATCTAAACGCCTTCAAGATTATTATTCAGTCCTGCCTAAGGACCCATTGCTGGGCACTGATTGGAAAAAAAAGTTATAGAAGGGTATAAGGGTTATCCAATCCCTAACCAGCGCCCGCATAAAAAGTAACCACTAGACGCCCGCCGGAAGTCGAGGTTGGTACTGTGTGCTAGTAGGTGAATATTTAAGAGGGTGAGCCTCTCTACAAAGACTGCTAATGCCCTAATATTCCTTTTTAGCTCATGAACTGTTATGGTAGACCTCGTGCTCTATTTTTGCTGGTCCCTACTCTCAAACAACTAACTAGTTTATTCAATTTTAATTCAAATAAAACAAAATCATAACGAAGTTAATATTATAATGATATAGTAATAATTAAACACAAATAAATGATTATAGGGCTTTTTGTCAGCACTGCAGTTTAATTTCACTCAAATCCCGTTCAATTTCAGAATATGCCTTACCATTCGGCGGCTCTGACTTTATTTTGGCGCTCTCGCTCGCGTTTCTCAGGCCCAGCATTTTGAATGTTCCTTTTTGGTTTTGGCTCCGAGTGGGGTACATTTTTGGTCGTAGTAATGGCTATGTCAATATTTTTCCTCATCACATTCCGGATTACAATAGCTTCTTGCTCGGTAAATCAGGATATTGTCAAGAAACACAATTAAAAACAGTCATCACAATTTTGAATACAGTTTATTTCTTGTACAACTTCTTGAGGGCTTCCTCGGACTCCACGAATTTGGCTTTAAGCACATTTCCATCGGTCGTTTTGTAAGTGGACTTGATGATGTAATTTTCTATGTTTATAAGGCTGGTTTTGCGTTCACATAGTTGCTGACCTTGATGGAGGTGTCCACTGTCGAATAATTTTGGTACTGGCTGATTGGTATCATATCTAAATAAAACATTAACTTACAATTTATTCAGACAGATGAGCATTAATTACTTTCGATACGCTCTTTATGTGAGTTGTTAACTCATCTATCGTTTTACTCCACTTGAGGCTATGCTTTAATAATTAGCTTATCGTTATGTTCACACGACTAGTCGTTAGTCGTGACTATTTCAATTTTGACACCGGCCTCGAAAAATACCTTATCACCTTCTGCTGTATTCAGTGAGTAGTGGGATGTGTCACCTCCAGCACACCTCCTCCCCCCGCTGAGAGAAAATTTTTCTAAGTCAAAAGTACAAATTTATTCTGAAACAAAGACAATGACTCATTCAAGGTCATTTAAACAAAGACCATGACTCATTCAAAATTTTCAAATTAAAATTTTTCAAGGTCATAGTATTTTTAAACGTTTTTTAATTTTAATTTACTACTTATTTTTTATAAGTAGTGTTTTAATTATTAATATATATATATATTTTAATTTTATACTATTAATTATTTTTATCAGTAATGTTTTTTATTATTATTTATTATTATTATTATTATTATTATTATTATTATTATAAATACTTTTATTATTATTACAAGATTTTTTTTATTTATTATTAAGATTATTATTTTTTAAAATTTTTATTACAAGTTTTATTTATTAATATTATTATTATTGTTACAAATTTTTTCTATTAAAAGATTTTATTAATATTATTATTATTATAAATAATTTTATTATTATTATTATTAATATTATTATCATTATTATTATTATTATTACAAGTTTTAGTTATTATTATTACAAATTTTTCTATTAAAAGTGTTTATTAAAAGATTTTTTTCGTTATTGTTAATAATATTAATATTTTTATTATTATCATGTTATTATTACACGTTTATATTAATAATATTTTCAATATTATTTATATTATTAATATTATTATTACAAGTTTTAGTTATTATTAATATTATTATTATTATTATTATTTTTAAAAAATTTTATTACAAGTTTTATAAACCAGATAATATATATATAAAACCTATATAAAATATCTAATAATAAATTAATACTTTTACAAAACCAATATAATATCTGCATGCTCACTGCAAACTATTATATTAAAAAATAAATCTAAAAATATTAATAAATGTAAATAACTACAACAAATATATGTAAAAACATGAAAATAGCAAAGAAAAATTTTCACAATTTTTATTTTTACATACAAATTTGATCAATAAATATCGATTATATTGTCAATTATTTCTGCAAATTGTTCCTCGAGAATTGCAGGATCGGCTTCAGGCATTACTATATTACCGCCAACATCAAGGACATAAACCCCTCTATAATGACCATATGCAAAACTCGAGCTTTTCCCTACCCAAGCTCTCTTATCGTCATGGTTATTTAATGCGATTTTAGAATTTTTAATGGTTAACAGCTGGTGATTTCGGGTCACTATCCTAGTTTGAGGTACTGACATAATAGTATTGTTATTATAACAATGCAATATGATTGGTGTTTAATGTCGGTACCCGGTAATTTTACACCCTTAGCTCGCATTTTTGATTTATTTTCTATCAAGCTATAACATTTAGGGCGCAAGAAAACCAACTCGCTATATCCTAACCCTTTACTCTCATCCTTGAACTTGCCTATAACCGAGTCAAGTCGTCTAGAATATAAAGGATGAGAAGAATCATAATTTGATGTGTCTAATTGGTCATCCGAAATCATCGCTTTAAATAAAATTTCTAATTTTAAATTTTTATCTTCAAAAAGAAGCTGTCTGTATCACCCGCTACTAGATTTATATCACAATTATAAATATCACGATATTTTTGTAATTCAACATACTGTAACTGATACATCCGTAGTTTGGATAAATCTAGAACTGATTGACCGATGTAACTAGGTCTATCCAAACATATTAAGTCCTTGTTAAGATGAGCGGCAAAAAAGATCATCAGTAATTTTTATTGTTTTTCTAAATGCCGGTTTTGACGAAAATCTAATTAGCTTTTCAGCTGAATTACATAATTGCAAATCCATCCTCTTTTTTAAGGTTCTCAACGAATTTATCATACAGAATGTTGTTATACAATTTAAATAAATCTTTATATAATTCACTAACTGCATTTGCACGTAAGTTAGTGTTTATATCGATATAATCGATATAAGGAGGAATACGTCAAGTTTAAGGTAAATTAGCATATAATCATGCAAAGTCCTACAGGTTTGCTGCGTTCAGATTAGTTGTGCCCTATCGTACTCATCCTCACTTACCCCCTCCCAAATTGGAGGCAACTCATAAATAGTCTCAAGAACTTCCTTAGAAAATGCAAAATTATACGGAAAAATACCTTTACAGTCGACTATAGAATCTTGAAAGACAGACGAAGTCAATGGAAGAGAATTTAGTGTTTTCACAGCCTTAGCTAACGAACAATTAACAAATTGCATACTGTCGATAAAGTGAACAGCCAATTTGTTAATGTGAACAATTAATGAAATAAATATTTCTGTAGAGGTCGGTATGATATCTAAATTCCATGAAGGAAAGCGATCGAGACCGTATTTTAAAATATGGTGAAGGTCATACCCTCTTAAATTATGAAAAACTATAGGTAATAATCGATAAATCCTACGAGCTACATTACATTTTCGGCAAGCTGCCCCTAGATAATTACCAGTAAAATGGTAATGATCTCTAACCGGATGTATAATCGGTTTTTTCATAAATAACAGGTTCGACAAGATTTAAACTGTCGAACCTCACTGATAGACATAGGCCCTATCAATTTATCACCTTCCGAATCATAGTACGGAATAACAATTTCAGTTGCAATTTCCTCAATTTTCTTAAGAAAATCAGGAATGCAATCAAGACCATAAAAGTAATAATATGATTTTGTGTTAGTGTAATTATTAATTAATAAAAGACCTGCTGCAATAGGCATATGAATTTGATGATGTCTATCATCAGGAAATAAAACCGATTCAAAATCGGCATAAATCACAAAAGGTGTGGTTACATGTTTAGAATAATTTAGTAATTATAAATTTTTATTTTCGGGGAACGTGTATAGGGTTATGTATAGGGTTGTCAGTCTGATTTTTGGCGCATAATGCGACATGTGTATTGAATGCATTATCTAATCTAAACCCATTGAGGCATATTGGAAACCAACGGCGTCAGAAGTTTGATGACAATTCATTAACCTATCAATATTGGTCACTGCGGTATAATGAGTTCTATCCTTATTTTCAAGTAATAATAAATAAATACGGTTTCCGTCAGTGACTTTGGTTCTATGTATTAAACTTAAATGAGGATGGTGAAAGACATAATTATCTGGAACTTCATCAATTATAACAGTTGGTGTGTACGAAAACACATTTATTGCTAATTTTAAATTAGAATTTTTCTTTTCAAACTTTGGGATATTTATTAATTTCATGGGGCAATCCGTGACCTCATTGTATTCTAAATCGTCTAAAAATTCTGTATATTTAGAGACTCTTTGGAGATTTTCACCAATTATATCTTTCTTGTCGTCATAACTTTTTATATTTACTATAGCTCCTTTATTTTTCAATGCAGAAGGGGTTTTTATATATTTATGTCCAGATAAACGATTAATAGGAGCATATTTAGTTAAAATAAAGTGAATTTCCATAATATTAATAACACGCCATCCATTACCTAAATGGGTGATTTGTTTTATTTTTTCATTAAGCTTATTAACCACTTCGCTTTAAAAGTTATCCGAAAATGTCTCCGCATTATTCGAAAAATAATTGTCACGAATCTCACCATCTTTTTCAAATTTAATTAATATGGCGAATTGAATTTTAACGCTCCCCATTTTATTTATTTCTAAAATTAATTTATTACTGATTCGCTCAGTTAAAGTTATTTTAATTAGTTTCGCGTTAGATATATCAAAACGTAAAATTTTGATAGCGCCATTTAAATTTACAGATATGTTCGGCTCATTCTCTAATACAGAACCTCCGAATTGTATAATATCATTATTTATAATATTTTCAGTATTTACATCTAGTATACTATTTACATTATTTATAATAGGTATAATATCATTATTTATAATATTTTCATTATTTATATCTGGTATAATATTTTCATTATTTAGATTATTTATAATATTAGAGAGTGGTGGGATACCGGCCCTCTAGCTCAGAGGCCCTCTAGCTCACATACCCCTCACCCCCCGACAAAAATTTTTTTTCTAAGTTTAAAAGTACAAATTTTTTAGAACAAAGACAATGACTCATTCAAGGTCATTGAAACAAAGACCATGACTCATCAAAAATTTTCAAGGTCATTAAAACAAAGACCACGACTCATCCAAGGTCATTGGATGACTCATCAAATTTTCCAAGGTAATTCAAACAAAGACCATGACTCATCCAAGGTCATTGGATGACTCATCATATTTTTTCAAGGTCATTCAAATTTTCTCAAGGTCACGGAATTTTTAAACATTTTTAAATTTTAATTTACTACTTATAAAAAATAAGTAGTATATATTTTGTAAATTTATTTTATTATTATTTTTATTATAATTAATATTTTTATTATTATTATTAATATTATTATTAATATTATTATTACTTTTTATTATTCTATTATTACTTATAAAAAATTTTATTAATACTTATAAAAACTTTAATTATTATTAATATTAATATTTTTATAATTTTTATTATTATTATTATTATTATTAATATACTTATTACTTATAAAAATTTTATTTTTATTATTAATAATACTTTTAAAAACTTTTATTAATTTTATTATTATTATTCATGCATTCAAGTATTTATTTGATTTTATTATTATATTTGTAATAATTATTAAAAACTAAAATTGATTAGTATTTAAAAAATTTATGTTACCCATTACTTATGTTGTTATTGACAATTTTCTGAATAATTTAAATATTTACGATTATTTCCAGGAATGAAGAGAAATTGTACGATTAAAAACTATGAGCTGTTGATAAAATACATTAATTTTTATTCAACAAGTACCTAGAACAATTACCTAACAATCTTAAAATTTTAAAAAATCTAACAAATTTTTTCAATTATTTTACAACTTAGTTAATTTAATTAACTGATAAGTATTGTTTTCTTTACGATTTGCTACTGTGTTGAAACTTTTTTTTTTAAATTCGTATTCAAAGTACTAACAAATTTTATTAAAGATCTATCAAGACTTGTCAAAAATTATAAAACTTTGGTAATTTTAATAAGTATTACTCAATAACTACTATTTTCTTACCAATTTGCTGAATTTATTATTTTAAAATTTCTTCAAAGTAATAACATTATTTACAAATTAATCAGTTTTATCTCAAATTTAACAACTTTCTCACAACTTTAATCAAATTCTAATCCCATGCTAATCATAAATTACGTGTATTTTCTTAAAAATTGTCCATAGTTTTTCTTATATCGGTAAAACAAACAAACATATTTCAATCAAAAACACGTGTGTATCATAAATTATATACATTTTCTTAACAATCTCAAACTTTACATAAATATTGAACTATTTTTTATGATTTAACACATACACATTATTAGCCATAAAATAAATATTTCATAAATTGTTGAAAAATAACACATATTTTCATTAAAGTTTTTCCATAAACACTGTAACATATCGATGGTTTAACACACACATTTGAGCCATAATTAGTTTTGATATTTATTTGCACATATTTTCTTAAAAATATAGAATTTTTCTTTAACTTTTTACAAACATTTACAATTGTTCTATCCCTGTATACTATGAACCACAATTGAACAAAATTTTTCTATTCAATATTAATTTTATATACTTTGTTGAAAATTTATATAAAATAATAATGAAAATAATAATAATAAAAACTTGTAATATTAATAATAATAATAAAAATAACAATAATAATAATAATAATAAAAAAAAAAATAATAATAATAATAATAATAATAATAATAATAGAATAAAAATTAAAGAACATTAAAACACTACTTATAAAAAATATGTAGTATATTAAAATTAAAAATGTTTAAAAATACTATGACATTGAACTACTTTTAAATGACCTTGAAATAATATTATGACTCATCCAATAACCTTGAAAATAATAATAATAAATATTAAAACATTACTTATAAAAATAAGTAGTAAATTTATATTTAAAAATGACTAGAAATATTATGACTTTGAGAAAATTATAATAATAATAAAATTAAAATTAAAAAACATTAAAACATTACTTATAAAAATAAGTAGTAAATTTATATAAAAATGTTAAAAAATACTAAGACCTTGTGAAATTTTTAATGACCTTGACATACTTTAAAATGACCTTGAAATAATATTATGACTCATCCAATAAGATTGAAAAAAATAATAATAATAATAATAATAAATATTAAAACATTACTTATAAAAATAAGTAGTAAATTTATATAAAAATGTTTAAAAATACTAAGACCTTGTGAAATTTTAAATGACCTTAACATACTTTTGAATGACCTTGAAAAATTATGATGAGTCATCCAATGACCTTGATAATAATAATCATATTAATAATAATATTAATAATAATAAAATTATTTCCTTATAATAGATTTTTTATACATTAATAATAATAAAAATATTATTAAAAATAATAATAATAATAATAAAAATAATAATAATAAATATAATAATATTAATAATATTATAAAAAGTTTTCAAAGTATTAATAATAATAAAAATTTTAATAAATTTTATAAGTATTAGGTATATTAAAAATAATAATAATAATAAAATTAATAAAAGTTTTTAAAAGTATTATTAATAATAAAAATAAAATTTTTATAAGTAATAAGTATATTAATAAAAATAATAGTAATAATAATAATAATAAAAATTATAAAAATATTAATATCAATAATAATTAAAGTTTTTATAAGTATTAATAAAATTTTTTATAAGTAATAATAGAATAATAAAAAGTAATAATAATATTAATAATAATATTAATAATAATAATAAAAATATTAATTATAATAAAAATAATAATAAAATAAATTTACAAAAAATATACTACTTATAAAAATAAGTAGTAAATTAAAATTTAAAAATGTTTAAAAAATAATATGACATTGAAAAATTTTGAATGACCTTGACAAATTTTGAATGACCTTGAAAAAGTTTGATGACTCATCCAATGACCTTGACCTACTTTTGAATAACCTTGACATACTTTTGAATGACGTTGAAAAATTATGATGAGTCATCCAATGACCTTGACAATAATAATAATAATAATAATAATAATAATAATAATAATAATAATAATAATAATAATAATAATAATAATAATAATAATAATAATAATAATAATAATAATAATAATAATAATAATAATAATAAAAATAGTAATAATAATATTAATTATAATAATAAAAAAATATTATTAATAAAAATAATGATAAAATTAATTTACAACATATATACTACTTATAAAAATAAGTAGTAAATTAAAATTTAAAAATGTTTAAAAATAATATGACCTTGAGAAATTTTGAATGACCTTGACCTACTTTTGAATGACCTTGACCTACTTTTCAATGATCTTGAAAAATTATGATCAGTCATCCAATAACCTTGACAATTATAATAAAAATAAAAATAATAATAATAATAATAATAATAATAATGATAATAATAAAAATAATAATAATAAAAATAATAATAATAATAATAATAATAATAATAATAATAATAATATTAATAATAATATTAATAATAATAATAAAAATATTAATTATAATAATAATAATAATAATAATAATATTTATAAAAAATAATAATAAAATAGAATAAAATTTACAAATTTATAAGTAATAATAATAATAATAATATTAATAATAATATTTATAAAAAATAATAATAAAATAGAATAAAATTTACAAATTTATAAGTAATAATAATAATGATAATAATAATAATAATAATAAAAATAATAATAATAATAATAATAATAATATTAATAATAATATTAATAATAATAATAAAAATATTAATTATAATAATAATAATAATAATAATAATATTATAAAAAGTTTTAAAAGTATTAATAATAATAATAATATTAATAAATTTTATAAGTAATAAGTATATTAATAATAATAATAATAATAATAATAATAATAATAATAATAATAATAATAATATTAATAAAGTTTTTAAAAGTATTAATAATAATGATTAAAGTTTTTATAAGTATAAATAAAATTTTTATAAGTAATAAGCATATTAATAATAATATTAATAATAATAATAATTAAAGTTTTTATAAGTAATAAAAAATTTTTATAACTAATAATAATATTAATAATAATAATAATAATAGCAATAATAATAAAAATAATAATAATAGAATAATAAAAAGTAATAATAATATTAATAATAATTATAATAATTATAATAAAATAATTTACAAAATATATACTACTTATTTTTATAAGTAGTAAATTAAAATTTAAAAATGTTGAGAAAATTTTAATGACCTTGAAAAAATTCGATGAGTCATCCAATGACCTTGACCTACTTTTGAATGACATTGACCTACTTTTGAATGACCTTGACCTTCTTCCCATTGACCTTGAAAAAATTTGATGAGTCATCCAATGACCTTGAATGAGTCATGGTCTTTGTTTAAATGACCTTGAAAAAATTCGATGAGTCACCCAATGACCTTGAATGAGCCATGGACTTTGTTTAAATGACCTTGAATTTTTTTTTATGAGTCATGGTCTTTGTTTCAATGACCTTGAATGAGTCATTGTCTTTGTTCTTAAAAATTTGTACTTTTAAACTTAGCTTAAAAAATTTTTTCCCGGGGGGGGGGTATGTGAGCTAGAGGGCCTCTGAGCTAGGGAGCCGGTATCCCACTACTTTAGAGTCATCATCATCACTGATTGCGATGACTTCTTTTTTAATTATTTTTTAGGTATATTAATTTTAATATTTGCAGCAGTTTTATTTATTGTTGTTTTATTTTGCATTATGTTCAAAATATCTATGTTATTTTTATTAATTTCCTTAAACAGTTTAATTTTATTTGACTTAAAAGAATTTAAATGAATCGCATGTTCCCTATATAATTTTTTATATTTAATGCAAAAAAAGTCGATGCCATTAAATCTATGGCGGTAATATTTTTTCATTTCTTTATGACATCTTTCATTATGTTGCAATGATGAGATGCAATATCTCGGATAAAAAGTGCCTAATAAAAAATAATAAATTAATGTACAAAACCTATATAAAGTATCTAAAAGTTCTAACTATTATATTAAAGTTTTATTAATATTCCTTTTATTAAATCCTATAAAACCTATATTAAATATCTTATAAAAATAAGTAATAGAATAAATTAATATATATATATACAAAACCTATATAATATTTGCATGCTCACTGCAAACTATTAAATTAAACCTATATAAAATCTCTAATTAAAATAATACCTTTATAATTCAATAACTATTATGATAATATCAATAGATTTATTTCATTACAATTTTAACTTATTATAAATTAATGATATTTGAAGTATTATTATAATAATACTCTAAATTTCATCAACTTAAAATATATTTATCAACTTATAGGTATTATTAAAAAATAATTATAACATCATAAAATTTATTATAAATTATTGATATTTGATGTATTATTTTAATAATACTTCAAATATCATTAACTTAATTTCTATAAATAAATAAAAATAAAAAAAAACAAACTAACATTTATCCTCTGAATCCAAAGAATCATCATCTTCTATAGAAGAGAGGTCATTCATATCTTCCCCAGGAAGGGGACATCCACAGAAATGTGGGCATCATCAGGAACGTTGATAATCATATCTTCCACAGAAATGTGGGCATCATCAGGAACGTTGACAACATCAGGAGAATTGGCATCCAAATCAACTAAACCGTTTTTTAAATATATAGAAAAAATAAAATTAAAACTTACCATCATTTATAAGAACTTCACTATCTTCTATAATGTAAACAACATCTTCTTCGATAATCATAACATCATCATTTTCATCTTCGTCAATAACAATAACATCATTTTCTAAAATAATTTATAAATAAATCACAAATAAAATTAAAATTTGCCTATATCATCATCGATAATAAAAACTTCATTTTCAAGATCTAACTGATCTTGAAATTCAGTTATGGTAAACCAGTCTAAAATAATAAATAATATAATAAAAATTAAATTAAAAATCCTTACCAGTTTCACTTGTTAAAAGATTCCTTAAAATATTATTGTTGTTCATTTTTGAATTGGCAAATTTTTGAATTTGGTAAATTTTTGAAATAATTGTGACAAATTTGGAATTTGTCAATGTTTATAAAGAAAATCTAATTTTCAGGATTTAGCCAATCACATTTTAGCAATACACACATATAAGTGAGAGATTTTTATGCATGCAGCCTATACTGTGTAGGAATGTTTTCTTTGTAAATCACATACAGTCTATACCGTGTATGCATATGTTCCTTGTTACTAATCACGCACTAATCAAGTGATGATCATGTACTGTCTTTGTGATCACACATTAGATTATCTTTAATTAAATATTAATTAAACACAATAAAAATAATAATAATAATAATAATATTAACAATAATAATAATATTAATAATAATAATAATATTAATAATAATAATAATATTAATAGTTAAAACATAATAATAATAATAAAACATGCCAATAACAATAAAACATTTATTAAACATCAATTCGCTTGGATAATAACCAAGCTAAACAATGTTGACTACATGTTAAGGTCCATGGTTTTTGATAAATAGTTTTATTATACACAATAGGTTTACCCATTGTTTGCAGTTTCGAAACCATCAAAGCCGGATAATAGAAACCCATAGGATCAAATACAAATATCTTGCTAGGTTTCATATATATTGCTAACCAATGTTCTCCACCGAGATGAGATGATTGAGTATTGACGATTATGGCCTAAGTATTTGTTTTCCAATTCGATAGACCTGAACAGAACTATATCAATAATATTAATAAAACATTTAAAAACTTACACCATGACAAATTTTCATAAATTATCTATACATTTATACCAAAATTTTCAAACAAGTAATGTTCGTTCAAACTAACAATGTTTGAACTCTGTTCAAACTAGTACGGTTCTGTTTGCAGCTATTTGAACCTCATTATCGAATACTCCATATATTACAACATGTATCGGTTCAGTTGTAGCTTTTACAAACTTTATATCTAATCGTAAATTTCCATTTTGAGGTAATTGACTCTGATTTAAATCAAAATCAGCTGCCAAAACAAATGTAAAGAATGGATATTTGTTTTTAAAATCTTCAAGAGTTATACAACAATTAAGGTTTTTATCCAAATAACCCATATTTCTCACTATACTCTCACTATATTCTTATCTATACTCTGTAGCAAAAATAATTATCGTTATCGAAATCTTGAGGATATGTTTCTCTGTAATCACTATTTTTCGATAAAGTTAGCGATGTTACTCCAAAATATTTGAAAATTGAGCTCGATGTTAAGTATGATCCATTATATTGAGATTCACTTTAAAATATTACTAATATAAAGTTGGGCATTCTTCTATCTCCAAATATTTGTTCTTTATAGAAAGAAGCTGAACCTTTAGCATTAGCAAATTGAACAATTTCCTTTGTTTTCAATGGATATATTGCATGTTTAGAATAAAGCCCCAACTGATGACCGGCTAATACAGAGGGTTCAACACGAACTCTTCTCACCAATAATTTTGCATTACCTAATTGAAGAATTGGTGCTGTGGTGGCACTTGTTAACGATAATGCCGACTCTGATCTTTTCAATCTAATGTGTACATTAGAACACCTGGGTGTAAATATTTTGGTTGATCCATAAAATCGAGTTGTAATGATGAGCACATGGTAAATAATGTCGAGCCTTTAATCCACTTTTTCCTATCGTTATCACTATCATAACCCATAGGAGTTAAACATGTACTTTTAGTATCGCTATTGTAATTTATAATAGTTTCTATTAGAGCTTTGTGAATATATGTAATGTTACACCCTCAATCTTGATATTATTAAATCCGAGAACTGCATCTTTAAAAAGTGTATGAAACAAGAAATTATTTAGTATTACATCACTAGGTTCACCCAACGGTTTTCTATCTTTATCTACAACTTTGATCTGAACAGTTAACAATGTATCATTCAAATCTAAATATTCAGTTTGGGAACCATTAATATAAAATTCAATATCAGTTCTTCTATCCATAATAGAATTCATCGGGAATACTTCTTCAAAGGCCCCCATTTCAATTACTGCTTGGGGAGTCGGTCTATCAAATAAGCACAATTCAGATTTTCCACAAATCATTTTTGAAATATAGTTCCATGTCCTTTCGTTCGTTTGTTTATATGTTTATGATGTCATTTACGTTTTCGAGCCGGTGCCGGTGCTGGTTCCTGTTTTTAAAACATACCTGCAACACTTGGTAGAACTTTCCCTAACTCAGATAATGCATTTGATTTTAGAGATGGTAATATTTTCTGCTCATTTATTATCACATCTTTAGCGGTTTTCATAACAAAACTACCAATGCGTTTAAGAATAGGAAGTGCAAATCTACCGATACTTCTCAACCATCCTGATCCATACTGTTTACCAATAAAATATGGTAATTCGCCACCACTTTGGCTACCACTATACATACTAATAATATCGTTATTGACCATCTAATTTACGAAAATGTAATGTGAAATGAGTTTTTGTACCTTAACTAAATTCAATAAATTTACCGTTATCATCACGAATATTTATTTCTATATTGTTTATACATGATGCTGATACGGTAAGTACATGGGGTTATCGATATTTATATTGACAACTTCATCCTGGTCATGTTTATCAACACAAACAGATTTTAATAGAGGAACCAAAGAATCAACAACAATTATAGGATCGATGATGTTTATATATATGACCATTTGTCTATGAAGTTTTATTATTTTCGGTTTACGTACACCAAAAGCACTTGCCCTATATGTTTACTTATCTAATCCCAATGTATTAGCCAAATTTTTATCAAATGTAACTTCACAAATGTTATTATTCAGAATGAATTTACATAATCCATCTTTAATAAATTCAATTGTTTTAAATATATGTAAACAATTGAATGAAATATATTTATGTAATTCTTCAAGTGTTTCAATATATAAATTTTTAGTAAATGTAAATGTATCTTCAACTTCATTAATATATGATATAGTTATTTATATGTATTCGGTCGTTACACTGTTTTCTTCAAATGTTTTGAAACGTAATAAGTATTCAGTTCTAGGAACAATTATGTTAAGCTTATCACTACCCATTCGCTTGGCATCATCAATACTTTCAAACTTTATTGTAAATGGGCTAAAATCACAACTAATATTTAATCCATCTCTGTAAAACATTTGACAATGCTCATCTAACAATTAATTAGGGATATGATAATATCGTTCAAAATTATTGATTGAGAAAATACCTCTACTGGTTTTGCGAACATTCCTCTTGTAACCGATTTTACAATGACTATAAAATGGGAATGTATTGTACACAAATGTAAAGTCTTGCAAAGCAACTTCCCAATTTCCATTTAAATAAATGGGATTTTGAAGATCAACCATAAATTTACTTGCTTGATTTTCCGGATAGATTAGTAGGCAACTATTTCCCGGTAAAATTGTATAGAAACTCATTTTACTAGGTCTTTTGATGATATCCATGAGGGTTTTTGATATCCATGCCATTTGACATAATATTGTTTATCCTTACTCACCATTTTAGTTTTCAATATTTTCTAAATTCTGAACACTGTAGGTTAGGAAATAACTTGTAATTATTATTCATAGAATTTCCCATCTATTACATTGTTATCACTATCTTTAATAACATACAGTACAGGACTCTGTTTAGTATTAATTTTAGTAATTTGAAATACCTCATCACTCCAATTACTATCGAAATTTTTGATGAAAGGTGAAGCAGATATTTTACTAATTCTAACGTGATCACCAACTTTATATTTTGGTTTTGTAATTTTTACAATTTTTTAGACCGCACTGATTTAGCTAATGTTTTCGAGCTGATGTCTACGGGTCTCAAACCATTCAGACCTCGATGTGATGAATTATTATAACTAACAAGTATTTTCGGTAATACATTTATCCATATTATCTTGATGTACGAAATATTTCTTCAATCTATCCCTCAATGTCCGGTTAAATCTTTCAACATGAGCGGCTTTGTATTTAGAATGTACAGAATAATTATTTATTTTGAAACGATCCAGGATTTGCTTAACTTTACTATTGTAAAACTCCTTGCATATAATAATAATAATAATAATAATAATAATAATAATAATAATAATAATAATAATAATAATAATAATAATAATAATAATAATAATAATAATAATAATAATAATAATAATAATAATAATAATAATAATAATAATAATAATAATACCTAAATCGGTTTGCAAATTGTCTGGATGCCCATTTTTAAATAAATAATTAATTGCTTTAGATATTTCCTCTGCAGATTCTATCTTTGTCGGTACACCGCGGGCAAAACGACTGAAAACATCAACACACGTTAAAATATATTTATAACCCTTGTTAATCTTCGAATACGGTATCATCTCCATCAAATCCATTTGCCATAAATCATTAATACCGAATGTCTTATAAGCTCTCGTTGGAAATCTTTTCCGCATTGGTTTGTTTAAACTGTACGCAAGCTGATCTGACAACCACTTTTGCGTTTCCTTTTTCGACTTTGGGACTCTTTTCTTTAACTTTGCCACTCCACCGAAACCTGCTTCGTCTTCTGGGTTCGTCCAAATCTTCTCCATTACAACAAGATGATTTAAATTTTAATTTAACATTAGGTAATGATTGACCCATCGTTTATTGTGATAATAATGATAATGCTAATGGTAACATTGCTCCGATAAAACCACCTTGTTGTTTATATATGATTTTTCTCATTTGCTGTCGATTTTTATTATTTACTAGTGATAACAAAGGCTTACGATGTTTATTCAATACTAGTATTTTAGAATTACTGATTTTAATTTTACCTCTGACTACTTTTAATAGAATTTTGAGTAAATCATCGACAAAAAAAGTTGGAAATGATTGTAAAATAGACATTCTTTTCATACTCGAAGCCTTTAAAAATGCATTAAAATATGGGAAACTCCTATGATTTTTTACAATTTTATCTGTTTTCTTACTCTTTTTAATAATGTTTTTCGAAATTAGATTCATTGCAGGGTAATTCTCGGTTATTAGCTTTTTAGATGGTGTATAACTGGTTTTTGGTGGAACTTTATTTATAGTCTTTTTAATACTCTGTCTAAGTTTTCGGATATTTTTAAGCCTGGATTTCATAAACATTTTTACATGTTAAAGTTTTCAGCTTTGTTTATATACCATGGCACCTTCTTTATTGAAAATATCGGTTTTTACCCGTAAATCGTCATTGCATTGTTGTGTGAAATCAAGAAATATATATCCATGTGGTGATTTTGTAGCATCTTGAAATGCACTGATGAGAAAATTACGATTATTAGGGTATGCCTGTCGAGCAAGAAAATCAATAACTGTTGCATCTCTAGGATTCTTGAAAATAACTAAATATTGAACATTTAAATTCCTTGTTCGATGGCGCCACCCTGATGAAATAGATTTTGAGTAATAAAGATCACAGTAACACCAACGTGTCTACTGATTTTTGTGAATAAATTATTAAAATCCTTTTTCTTTATTAGCTTCCTGATACAAATCATCAATAATGATGACATCACCTTTCCTTAAACGACTTGACCAGTTTTTATCGAAACCCTTTACTATTTTCATGTTTTTCAATTTACAGAAATTATCCTGAGTTAATCCATGTTCTTCATCTGCACCCTTATGCCAATAAATCTTGTTGAATTTTGTTTGAAATAAATTAGATTTTAGTAATTTACACACAAACATAGTTTTACCACTACCACTTGGGCCGACGATTTGATATACAGCATCATTTCTTAATTCCATTATTAATTTGTATAATTATAGGTTTTTGTTTATATTATATGATTTAATGAACTCTTCCTAAAAACTCATATATATAGCTTAATATTTCTTTATTGTTTAATTATGTTATCAAATATAAATTATAAAGGAACTTTCGATGTATCAAAAATGACGTTTCCAAATGGTAAACCCCAGCAAATTGTAGATAGGAGTGGAAAATATCCTATAATATTTTTCAAATCCGGCAAATGCAGAATCATGGGATGTAAGAAACCTTTAGATGTCAATAAATTACAATATAGAATAAAGGATCTTAAAATACAGTCAATTACAGTTACCATGGATATGGCACAATCTATCAATCTATACAACATGTCAACAAATGTCTTTGTATGTTCGAACCAGAATTATTTCCTGCACTGAGGCTTTTAAAATACAACCCAATGTGTGTTAACGTGTTTGCTAGTGGCAAAATAGTCATATTAGGGGTGCGAAATCTAGAGTACAAAAATATTGTTTGTGATATACAAAATGAAATCACCGGATTGGTCGATATCTGATTGGCTAATGATTGATTAAAACAACTTGCTTATTCATTTTATTTCATTTTTAAAATGGAAAATACTTCAAGCACAAAATTAAGCAAAAAAGAGATCGAAAATTATGGTAAATTTATTATTTATTATTTATTGATATTAATATCTTTGTTTCCAGATAAATATCAGGCCGTATTACTGGAAAGGTTATTCTTCTTCTATCCTCAACTCAGAGCAATAGTCAAAGACCAGCCTGAATCAGTAATTCCAGATTTGGTCTATACAACCACCAACATATGGATTTTTAACATAATTGATCAAGCTCTATGGGATATTAAGCTTGACAGAAGACCAAAGGAGATGGAACCCGAATACCCCTGCATTCTGGGTGTAGCTGCTGCGATTTTCGATACCAGCGCTATGTGGAATGGTGCCTGGCAAAATCAGTTAGAAATTCTTCGAAATACCAACTTTTTCGAAAATAAATGTATTTTATTTTGATTGTTTTGGTAGTTTTATTGTTGGTAATAAATGTTCTGTATTTTATTTTTGTTTTGTTTTGTTAGTGTTGGTAATAATAGTTTTATTTTTATTGTTTTGGTAATAATATTAATAATATAATAGTTTTATTTTTGTTAGTTTTGGTAATAATAATAATAATAGTAATAATAGTAATTTTATTAGTATAGTAATAATAATAGTAATAGTAATAATAATAGTAATAATAATAGTAATAATAATAAAATAATAATAAATTTTATATAGATGATATGTGTAAAATCATAAAACTCAATGGTTAATTTACATATAGTCACGCGCTTAACATGCAATTATCATGCACTTATCATGCATGATTCTGATTGGTTAATCAGTTTCTGTCAAGGGTATAAAAGTGCGTCACCACCTTATAGAGATCATAAATCAAACATGACCAAGAAAATAAGCGTCCAACCAGTTCAGATGTTCCACAATTATAAAATGTATTTTTTAAAGGAGCCTATTAATATGCAATTGGCGAATCCGGTCAAACTCAATAAGACTCAATTTCAATCTCTCGCTGGCACTCTCTCAATGTTAGATATCAAGGATATAGATAATACGTTCAAAAAGATCAATTCCAATTTAAAATGCAATGAAAATGCGTTCTTCACGAGTCAATATACCAGATATTATGATGCATTTACAGAAATTGGATTCAAAGAACAGGAAAACTGGTATATAACAATAACAATCCAAGGATATAAAGCAGATCAAAACGATGTGCTTTCTCCAATCTGGAAAAATTGTTACTGCTAGACTTTCACAGTTATTTTAGTGTTTAGTGTTTAATAAATGTATTAATGTTTCTTTGTTATTCTATAAACAAAATTATAATTAGTTTAAAATAGTGTTAAAATGATGTCTGAAAAAGGTAAAATATAAAATATAAATAATTAATTAATTTTGGTTTAGAATATTTAATAAACTTTTTGTTTGATAAACTTGAAGAAATAACCGTGTAAAAATTAGAGATATGTTGACTCTAGTTGAAGCATTGAGTAAAGAATCGGATTGTGAATCTGAATGTCAGAGTGATGAAATTGTTAATGATGGAGATACTGAAATTATTAATGATTCTGAAGAAATTATTAATGTTGAAGAAGCTACCGAAAAAGATGAGCCTACCGAATTTAAGAATTGTATTGATCATGTTATAGAAAATATTATGATAGAATCTTGTGGTGATGAACAATGTACATGTAATAATCAATAAATCTTTAAAATATAGTTTTTATTAATAAAAATAACAAAGAAATATTTATTAAAATCTATGATAAACCTTGTTACATAAATATAAAACAGATACTCCAGTGAATAGTTTTAATAAAAATTTGCAATTCTCGATATAAATATCAGAGCGTTTGGCTTCTGCGGCAACTTGAATAATAGCTGTCCATCCACCGTTTGATTCTACCCACGGATCAATTTTTGTTTCTATCACCTAAATAATAATAAATTAATAAGAATATAAAGTAATTTACCTCTATAGACCATTGGAAATAATTTTTATAGTCAGATCCAGATTTTAATATCATGTGTTTCATATACATTAATCCTACTATTGCTAATGCTATAATTGACCGAACGATCCATGGATCCAATGAGCTGCCGATAGAAGGTCTGTGCTCGATTTCGATTCTTAGGTCCCATTATTCTCCTATCTCTTTCAAATGTTAACCTATACTCTCATATCATTTATCATTACGTCTATTCCCATGGTCCTTCTTATCGTCGTCCGTATTGATAATTTTGCTATGGCATGTACACCCTTTTATTATGGTAAATATTCACACAGTATATATTTTACCCTTATCCCTATTATAACTACAATGTTCTCTATTATTATTACTAGCATTAACATTGTTGCTATTATATGTATTACCTTTATTAATTTTTATTACTATTACATTTATTATTATTCTAATTACTATAATTACCATGTATTACATGTATTATTACCCCTATTATTATTATTATTATTATTATAATTACCATTATACTTACTATTATCATTATTATTATCGAGTTTTTAGTAGGGATCCTTCCTTATTCCTCAGCTTTATAATATATTTTTCTTATGTAAAAATTTAGCTGTAATCCATCTGTATTTTACAGTTTTCGATAAAGTATTCTAGTTAATTCGAAAAATTTTAGCAGCGTTCCGCCCTTATTATACTGGTTTACCCTTATTCTGCAATTTTCAAAAAAGTATTTTCATCGATTTGGAAAATTTGGCCAGCGTTCCGCAATTATTTTAAGCGTTCCGTTTTTTCTTTACTATTTTTGTTAAGTGTTTGAATTAATTCGGAAAATTTGAGCAGCATTCTGCCTTTATTTTACAGTTTCATAATAATCTTATACCAACAGTATAGCCGCATTCACTTTTATTTTACTATTTTCGATAAGTATTTTAATTGATTCGGAAAATTTGAGCAGCGTTCCGCCGTTATTTTACAGTTTTTATGATAAAGGTTTTAACTATTTCCGAAAATTGGCGCAGCTTTCTGCCCATATTTTCCTTTTCAATTCAACACAACTCATTTAATTTTTATTTAAAAACATTACTTTTCATGATCTTGGTCGTTCGGATCAATCTTTTTCCGATGGATATTCATTTTAACTGTTGCAACGATTTCGCAATTTTCCCCGCTACCCATTCCCTCTCTTTGTCCTTAAGATCTATGTATGTTCACTTCATAGTTAATGAGTGCCCACTGGACTACTCGGTGTTAGCGATTTTGAGCCGATTGTTGTTAAAAATTTATGTCGATTTTTCAGGAAACGGATGATGAAGGAGCAGCCCAAGAGCTACTCCTTTACCTTAAAATTTCCCCTATATACGGATAATATTGACGTTCCAACTCCTGCGTTTCTCACGCCGGAGCCTTCACGGGCACGACCTATTGGCGATTATACACGCACTTACACAGGTCGATGGTGTGTTTTATTTTACTGTCTTGCGATATGTTTTGGCTGTGGGCCGAAAAAGGAATAATAAATAAAAATTACCATAGCAGTTGAAATAAAAGTTTCGACGCACGAAGGACTGTAGATAGAAAATATTTATTCAGCATATTACATCGTCCATTCGTTCGGCCACATACGACAATTGATAATTCATAAAAACATTGTGAGTATATCGTAAATATCATTCGAAATTCATTGTGTCCATTCCAGAAATTTAAATCGAAAATTCACCGTATACATTCCATAAATTTAATTCGACAATTCACTACATATATTCCATAAATTTAATTCGTGTACATTCTATTAATTCCAGTCGAAAATTTCAATCAATAATTATACACTAGCCGATAGTTATCGTGTTCAGGCAAAACACTTACCCGTGTTAATTGCTTGAATGCACGGCTCTAGACTAGTTACGCACATCAACTAAGTTGCAACTAAAATTGAAAGTTTTCTCTCCAAAAAATAAGACTGAAAATTTGTGAAAACACATCAGTATATATACCTTTAATTTGGCCTTAACCTTGCGTGTTAATTTTATTGCGATTAAGCAAAATTCGACCTTGAAATTATTTATGTTATCTAAATTAAATTTTTATTAATTTCTTAATTTAAATTGGTAATTTATTTTTAACATTTTTAATTAAATTTATTCAGCCAAATATATTTTATTTTTATTCATTTAATTCATTAATTTTTACTTTTATATAAATGGTCATTTTACGGTCAAATTTTCTTGTTATTATGTTATTTTTATGTAGATTTCGTGCGGTTCTTGATGCATTTTGTATTTATTTTATTTTACTTTTATGTTTTTGATTTTATATTTATTTATATTCTCTCAGATTTTAAAATGTTTAGTTGGTGTTGTATATTGTATTTTAAGCTATCTTGGTGCTGGGTTTTCGTGCTGTATTACTGATGCATTTAAACAATTCTCAAGGCTATTTGTGTGCTGGCCAACACTTATATTATTATTAATATTTGATAGATGATTATTTTAAAGTTATTAAAGAACGTCTAGAATTCTATTATCCAGAAATAAATGAAATATTAAAGAATAAGACAACATCAATAATTCCAGATTTAGTCTTTAAATATACGTCAATATGGATATTTACCGTAATCGACGAGTTCCTATGGGACGTCAAGCAAAACAAATTGTCAAAAGATATGGACCCTGAATATCCATGTGGTGATGGATGTCATTGCTGTGCGGCCCCATATCGAAAGTATATGGAATGGGCTTTGAATAAACCTCTTCGACAATATTACTATAGTAGAATTATTTCTTTATAATAAATGTTTTTGTTGTATGTCTTGGTTTTTTATTATATATATATATATATATATATATATATATATATATATATATAAAAGAATAATAAAAAAATTAATATTTATAAAATAATAATAATAATATTTATAAAAATAATAAAATAATAATATTTATAAAATAATAATAAAATATTAATAATAATAATAATAATAATAAAATAATAATAATAAAAATAATAAAATAAATTTACAAAATATATACTACTTATAAAAGTAAGTAGATATATATATTTTAATAATGATTAAAAAATCCGTGACCTTGAAAATATTTGAATGACCTTGGAAAAGTTTGAATGACCTTGAATGAGTCATCCAACGACCTTGCCCTACTTTTGAATGACCTTGAGAAATTATGATGAGTCATCCAGTGATCTAGAATGTGTCATGGTATTTGTCTAAATGACCTTGAATGAGTCATTGTCTTTGTCTTAGAAAAATTTGTACTTTTGTACTTAGAAAAATTTCCTCTCAGCAGGGAGGAGGAGGGGGTGTGCTGGAGGTGATATGTGCTGGAGGTGACACATCCCACTACTTCAGTGGTCCACTTAAAATGACTTATTCTTCTGCATCTAAATCCACCACAGCTAGAGCTGGAGCTGTTTGCTGTGGCTTGCTACTCTTTTGACCTGTGTCATAATCATCTGTTAATCATAACGCTACCCATGGATCATCTGAGAGCAGTAACACCGTTAACGTAGTTGTTTCATGGGTTAGGCATCCTAGATTAACCAAATATTCAACGTCTTCCGCCTGATTCCCCATTACTAGTAGAAAAATTTTCTCAGTGATTCTGGCTCTCACCAGATTTTCTTTGATTTCTCGTAATTTGCTGTTTACTGTATATTGCCTCACGTATACCACTTTTTCTGGTATCTGGTCTTGGACCGTTACTGCCCCATTTCGATCAGGATTCTTTCTGATATTTTGGCCATTTTCGGCAATTAATACTCGTGCTTGTGTAGTACTGTGGTACTGCTTGAAGTACTGTTGCTGTCTGAGCTATCACCTGGGAGCTCTGCTAGGGCCTTTATTACTGTCTGCATATAGGTTGCTTCTAGCGTTTACGACTCAAATTTTGCCTCGGTTGATACTCAATATACTCAATGGTGACATCTTGTGCACGTCGTGATGCTTCTCGGCTTAATCGAGTTTCCTCGTTTTGAGTGCTTGTCTCAGCCTGTTAAGATACATCGTGTCATCGGAATTCTCTGTCACTAGCATTGTAGTCTTCGATGCCTTTGCACCATTTGGTTTCGGCTTAGCGTTAAAAATTTGCAAACGTCGGGCAAGATTTCTGCACGTGTCCAAATTTATCCTCATTTGTAACACTTAATCTTCCCGTATGAATTTATTTAATCGCGCTTTATCTCGCGGCTGACGTTTCCATCGAGTGCCTTGATTGTTACGACAACGTCCTCTCTTCAAAACCAGCACAAAGAAGTCTTGGAATATCCAGCAGACATCAAATGATGAGAGTAAGTCTACCCGGTGCATGCCAAACCTTCAAAATCAACTGAGAAATCAATCACCACTCAACTACACTCGAATTCTAGCATCAAAATACACAAATAAATATTTTAGGAGGACCTGTCGAATAGATACAATTATATTGGCGGCAATCCAAAATGATATTTTGATACTGCTGGTTCCGTTGTACTGGCTGAAATTGCCGTTATTATCCCGATTTAGGCTAAATACTAGTGGATATATATATATATATATATACTAGTGGAAGTATCCTCACTATCAACATTTAATTTGTTCGACTAGCGATTATCTAATTTTTATTTTTATTATTAGGTTCTTTCTTTAAGTTCTTTAATATTAAGAAGCCTTTTATATTAAAATATATTTTTTATAACAACAAAATGATTCTATGTCATCCTAGTGTATCTCATGGTCGTCCACATCGTTTCTGGTGATCGTAGTATCGGTAGTTTGAACCTTCCATTGTTCATTGACTTGCAAAAGCGTGTTCGTCGTTCCAGTGTGGTGCTGAGATGTTCTAAAGCGGAGGTCCGAATGAGCCTTCTTGGTACCACCACTTCCATCGGTGCCTCCATCTATTCCAAGGCTAGGTCGTTTAATTCATAGGAGATTCCATAGTTAAGAGCGTACCAGCCTGGACTGTGAATCCGGCTGCTGTGATGTCCGCATTTACTCTGTTGATGTGGCATCACGCAATGATTATTTGCTACTGTGTAATGCGCTGTAATTCATCCAACTTGGCTATAGTGTACTCCACCTTCTGCGTTTGATTGCCACGCAGGGCATTTCAATTTCATCGTTTCGACTTGTAGAATGATTAGGTCAATTGGATCCTCCTGCTGACGATACGGTGTAACCTGCATTCAATAAGGCTTGGCGGCACCGGAGAGCTGTCCTGGCTGGAAATCGGATCGTAATTTTAGTATCATTATCCCAGGATCCGTCCATGGGTGATGTACTGCTTGTTAAATTTTGAAATAGGTAGGTCAAATTTACAATCTACGGTTATCAACTCGTTCATATTTAGTCGTCTATTGTTGTATTTAATCGTGTAATTTCTAAGTAATGCTTTCATCTAAGCATCTCAGTCCCTTCATGATTATTACTACTGTGGGCCTTACAATACTATCATCTCAGTACATTCATAACCAATTTCGCCGTTTCTTGTGATATTCGCGCAATAATGTTATTATTAGGAATTAAGACAATGTCGACTTTACTCTCCGTCACTCGTCTACTATTAATATTTTTCGCTGACCACGAGTGCTAAGCTGATATGAAATTAATAAGAAAATTGTTGTCACGTATGATTCATTTAGTGACGACCAGCAAGGTTCCGTTCGAAATATCGTTTTGAAAAAATATCAGTTGTAGGCAGTTTGAAAATGTTATTGCTTTTTACTTGGTTCGGATATCATATCAGTCGTGTTGTCATGAGACTTTAGGATCATTCTATACTAATGAAGAAAAAAAAATTTATTAATTCAATTCATATTAATCGTTCTGAGTACAAAGAAGTTCTATCTTAACGGTCCGATACTTGTGCATATCCTTTTATAGGTTCTTGTTACTTCATTCAAACATAGCATTCATTACTATTGGTTCTGTAGGTCTATGAGTATCTGAGTATTTGATCAATCCTCCAAATGGCAGTGTTCGGATGTTTCTTGGCTGCATACAATAAATTTAAAACCTTTATAAGATTATAACAATTTTATCACCTGGTAACTTCGAGTTATTCGTCATCGCCTTCGGTCTCGATCCATTATGATTCTTGGCGTGCCTTATTCTTCCGTGACCATGATCTGTCATTGAAGTCGTGGAAGTAAAAATGAAAATCAATAAAAACATTGATATTCAAAATAATAATTAAAAAATGCAAAATCAATTAAAAATTTTAAAATGAATAAAGCGGAGGAAACGGGTATTAGCGGATGCCAAATGACGAGATAAATCCAAACATAATAAAATTAAATCGATCTGGGGTTCCTAGATGGAAATATTTAATAAAAGATAATTAAAAATTAATTATCTAATGGGAAACGCGTGCTAATAGGAAGTCCGAGCCAACAGAAAACCCCAACACTATGAGAAACCCGAGCCATCAACAAAATTATCTAATTACATAAAACTAAATTGGGTGACGAAAGAAACCCGGGATAAAAGGGGAACCCGCCACCAATATAATTATGGTAAATAAATGGAAACCCCGTGAGCCCTGAAGTATCTAATTTAGTTTAAGAAAGAGAGATGTCAAAAATGCCAAAACTAATTTGATTTACAAATAACATAACTACAAGATAGGTATAAAAGGAGAAGGCAAATCAACAAATTTTTCAGTTGCTCGAAGAGAATATTTTGAAGAGTTCAGCAAAGAAGGTAATAATCTTAGAAGGGATATCAGTCAGTCAAACAAATTAAAGTCTTGTGCACCAGATAGGGACATCTCTCTTTGGAAGATGTATCCCTACGGATTGATTTATTGTCAATTTGTGCAGAGTAATTGAGAAGAGTATTGTGCAGAGTTTTGCGAATTGAATCGATTTTAAGGAGGTTGTGAATAAATTTTTTGATATATAGATTAGAAATGAATCTTATATTGTTGGGTTAATTGAATTGATTAAATAAGGATACTGGTGGGTTTCTGGGTGTTGATATTTTGAAACTATATGGTTGTTACCCAGACAACCCATACAAATATCTTTCGCTTATCAGTCGGAACCCGTTGCTAAGCAACGTTGGAAATGTGTTCGAGTGGGTGGATCGTCCGCAAAAAGTGAGCGCTATTACTAATGCTACAATTTACCGAACGATCCCTGGGTTCAACGAGCTGCTGATAGAAGGCCTATGCTCGCTTTTAGATTTTTAGGTCCCATTATTCTCATATCTCTTTCAAATGTTAACCTATACTCTCATATTATTCATTGTTATGTCCATTCCCATACTTCTTCTTATCGTTGTCCGTGTTAATGGTTTTTCTATGGCTTGTAAGCCTTTCGTTATGTCGAATATCCTCACATTATCTCTCTTATTCCTATCCCTATTATAACTACAATGTTCCCTATTATTATTACTAGCATTATCATTGTTACTATTATATGTATTACCTTTAATAATTGTTGCTACTATTACATTTATTATTATTCTTGTTACTATAATTACCATTATATTTATTAATATTACCACTATTATTATTATTATTACTATTATTATTATCATCATAATTATTATCATTATCATTATAAATACCATTATCCTTATTATTATCATTATTATTATCAAGTCTTTAGTAGGGGTCCGTCCTTATTCCTCAGGTTTATAAAAATATTATACTTATATAAAAATTTAGCCTTCTCCATCTTTATTCTACAGTTTCCGACAGAGTATTTTTATTGATTCGGAAAATTTGAGCAGCGATCCACCCTTATTTTGTGGTTTCGAGAGAATATTATACTAATAATCGAACAACATTTCACTTTTACTTTACTATTTTCTATAGGTATTTTAACTAATTCGGAAAATTTGAGCAGCATTCCGCCCTTATTTTACAGTTTTATAAATGTTTTAATTATTTCCGAAAAATTTGCGCAGCGTTCTGCCCATATTTTCCTTCTCAATTCAACATAATTTATTAATCTATTATTTATTATTTAAAATATTATTTTCCATAATTTTGGTCGTTCGGATTAATTTTTTTATGATGGCTATTCATTTTAACTGTTGCAACGATTTTGCTATTTTCCCCACTATCCTTCCCTCTCTTTGTTCTTATGATCTATTTATGTTCATGTTAGATTTAATGAGTGCCCACTGGACTACTCGGTGTTAGTAATTTTGAGCCGATTGTTGTTTAAAATTTTTATGTCGATTTTATCGAAATTAATTGCAAGAAAGTTGAGCCAAAAGACCCACTCTCAAGCTACTCTCTTTCGCTATTTAGGTTCAATGATTTGACGTTTGAGCCCGTCGTTGCGCACGACGGAACCCTCATGGGCACACGCTATAGGCGGAGAAACCGCACTTACACAGCGTGACTAGTTATGTCTTAGTTTAATACCTTGCGTTGTTGTGTGTCTGTGGGCCAGGAAAAAGGAAATAAATAAATGTTACCATTCCAATGGGGTAGAAGCTTCGATGCAATAAAATAATTATTCATAAAATCGTCAGTATATATTGGTAATTTGCAATATCATAATTCATAACATTTTCAATTCATAGAATTATCAATCAATAAGTTCATATAATATCTTCAATTCATAGCATTAGTTATCAATCAATAAGTTGATATTCACTCATGCGCTTACACATAAGATTAAAAATTTGTCAAAACACATCAGTATATATACCTGTAATTTGACCTTAACCTTGCGTATTATTTTTATTGCGATTAAAAAAATTTGACCTTGAAATGATTTGTGTTATTTAAATTAAATTTTTTATTATTTTCTTTATTTAAATTGGTAATTTATTTTTAGCATTTTTAATTAAATTTATTTAGCCAAAAATATTTTATTTTTATTCATTTAATTCATTAATTTTTTACTTTCATATAAATGGTCATTTTATGGTCAAATTTTCTTGTTATTATGTTATTTTTTATGTAAATTTCGTGCGGTTCTTGATGCATTTTGTATTTATTTTATTTTACTTTTATGTTTTTGATTTTATATTTATTTATGTTCTTTCATATTTTAAAGTGTTTAGTTGGTGTTGTATATTGTATTTTAAGTTATCTTGGTGCTGGGTTTTCGTGCTGTATTACTGATGCATTTAAACAATTCTCATGGCCGTTTGTGTTCTGGTCCAACAATACCAAGGAGACAGACCTAAACATCCACTTTCTACAAAAAGCCAGCATTTGTAATTTACTAAATAATTAATTAATTTTTTCATAAATGAATAGATTTAGGTAAATATATATATATATATATATAGTACTAATTTTAAAATTAGGAAATATAAATTTATTTGTGTCATTAACTTAAATAAATTTTTTAGTAAATTATTTATAAATTTGAATAAGTTCATATATTTATATAGCGTTTTAAAATATTTGCGCTTAAGGCTAACAATTAATTTAAATAAAGTTTATTTCTTATAATAATAATAATTTCAAAATTATTTTCAAATTAAATAATTGAAAATAATAATTTATTTTAACAAATAATTAAAAAGCACTTTATGAACAAATGAATTCACTTAATTTAAACTAAATTTCAAAATTTGAACCCCATTTATATTTTTATTATTATTTGAATGTATATAAAGTTTTTAAATGGGGTTGAAATATTTATATTTTGTTTAAACGAAGTGAATTTATTTGTTTAAATGAATTATTTTTCAATTTTTTAATTTGAAAATAATTTTGAAAATTGTATTATTATTATTATGATAACAAATAAGTTTATTTAAAATAATTAAATAACTAATAAAAGTTTTAAATCATAATTTATAATAATAAATTAAATTTAAATAAATATTAGTAATTAAATTAAACCAATTAGCAATTACACGCAATTTACAATACTTATTTATATAATGTTGTTTAAATATAAAGTGAATTAATTATTATTTAATGTACAGATGTGAGGGTATCAAAACTTGCGCCAGTGGTGAGCTAATTGTTTACCTTCAATAGTTTATTAAAAATTTATATTTTTCTTTTTCTATTTAAGCTTTCTAAATTTAAATAAATAATTTACGTTTCTTATTACTTTTATTTTTTCCACTTAAATTGGTTAAATTTTCTATTTGTTGTAACTTATAATTGAAAAGTTCTTTTTATTTTAATAAAATATAATATTTTTAAAAAGTTTTAATATGCATTTATTATGTAAGGCAATAAATTTAAAATTATTAAAAATATTTTAATAATTATCATAGTTAGTTGACATTAATTTTTATCCAATATAATTAAAGTAAAATATAAATAAATCATGTAAGTATATTTTTTATAAATCGAAATATATAAAATTTAAAATCAAACATTAAAATGAATAAGTTTTCTAAAAACAATTCTGATTACCCTTTCAACACGGAACACAGTAAAAACGGTTTGAGCGACAATGGCAATGCTAATGACATAATTAAACAAATGAAATTGCATAATTTAAAACAAATGGACAGTGATGCTATAGATATCATTGAAAGTTTCATAAAGGTAGAAACATATTTTTTTTGCAAAACTCAAAAAGAGTGGATTCGTGATAGTGTAAAGGGGTCACTATTTGTATACGAGACAAGTAAGGCTCCATATCATAGCTTACTGTTTTGTAATAAAAAACTTGAAATTTCCATTGAGAACTACCTCAGCCCACTCGGAACGGATACCGTATATGACGTCTGTGACCATTTTGTCAAAATTGACTTCGGTAAACAATTTCGCTTAGGCTTTAATTTCAACGATATAAAAAATACAAATAGAATGATTGAAGCGCTTTCTCTCATTAAAAACAAATCAGAAAAAGGCAATTTACCGAGATACACCACAACTAAAAACTGTGCAACAAATGCAGCTAATTTAAACAAACCAAGTAAAAATGATAAATTGGAATCAAATTCTACGAAACAAGGAGTAAGTAAAAAGAAAGGCATTTATCACAATAACGACGCCAACGGAGATAAAGAGAGTTTCGATAATACATTCTATAAAAATTCAACAAATAACAATAGTTTTTACAAAATACATGAAAAAGAAAACTCTTATGCAAAGAAGTCGTTTAAGGGTAACGATAGAAATCGTTTCCAAAATTATTCGAATGAAAGAAACTTGAATAAATATACAAAAAGAGAAAAGCATTTAAACAAAACTTGTCGCAAAGAAACGTTCAATCTAGATTTTACAAAATCAGGAAATTTATATGGGAAAGTTTAGATTTCATGATTTAAAATATTTTTTTTAATTAATACAGAATATAAGCAAGCAAAATATTAAAAAACGTGTTTTCATTTATTTTTTACTTTAGATTTTTATTTTTGACCTGTACAATGAGATTAATTAATATTATTGTTATGAATATGATTATTATTATTATTAATATTATTATTATTAGCATTGATTATTATTGTCAGTTTATTGTTAATTTCGTTTTTATTATCATTATTATTTATATTATTGCTACTATTATTTTCATCACGGATTGTTACTGCACTTGCATCTTCAATTTCTTTGTCAGTATTATTATTGTTATTAATATTACTATCACTGTAATTTTATTATCATTATTGTTATAACGATTATTACATTACTATTATTACTATTATTCTTATGGTTAGGGTTATTATTAAAATATTACTATTATCATTATTATGGCATGATTACAAGCAATAATTAAAAAAAAGTCTTTAATTCTAAAAGAGTTGTAAATAAAAAAATAAAACAAAACCATTGCAAAAATTTATTTAAGAAAAATATTAAAATATCCCATAGTGGAAAGATTCTCTAGTTATGCGAAATTTTGTCGAGATGAAACTGGGAATCTTACAATTTAAAGTTAATATATATTGAAAAAATGAATAAATATACTGTCACAAGCATCAGTAGTAGCAGATGCCATCGAGAGGCTGAGTTCTGCTCAAAAATGGGCATTTAAAATCCTTTAATAAGTTGCCATGTCAATAAATGCCAGGTAAAATGAAATAGATCTAGGTTATTCTTAAATTAATGATAAAAAATATAATATATATTAAAATATTTTCTAAATTCTTGATTTTTAAGGGTCATGGTGAGAACCCGTAATATAAAATTCTCATAGACACAAATGTTAATTATATTATATGAATTAAAATTCTATAATTCCCATTTTTTACTACCGATAAATCAACATTTTAAGGATTATAGTATAATTATTTTAGGAAGATTAGGGACAAATTTTAAATTCTTAAAAATCAGGATTATTATTGTTGCCCAGAACAAGGTTTTGTTTAAATGAATTGGAAATAGCACGCAAACCTAACACGCAGATTTAAAATCAGACCCATAAAACATCAAATAACCACCTTAAAATACGAGAAAGAAGTAATTAAAATATAAAATCAAAACATAAAAATAAATTAAAATAATAACAAGATGCACCAAGATCAGCACGAAATAAACATAGAAATAACAAGAAAACACAGAAATTTTACCGAAAGTTGACAATTTATTTAAAAGAACAAGAGTTAATGAGAAGTAGAAATAAAATTAAAAAATTTCATTGAAATAATTCAATTAAAAATGAAAGAAATGAATAGTCAAATTAAATCATAAAAATATTAAAATTAGAGTAAGATTTCACAGATAATCTCAAGGTCAAATTTTGTTTTACTGTAGTAAATTAAACAAGCAAGGTTAAAGTCACAGAACAGGTATATATACCAATTCATTTTCACAGAATTTTAACACTATTTTTCACTCGTGGAAAACTCGTTTTTACGACAACGAAACCAGTTTTGAACCAAATACCATATTTTGACTCGTTTTAAGTCGAACTAATTCGGAGCGGACTTATCAAGCAGACAGATTTGAAACTTTACATACAGAGTGCAGGCACCTTCAATGTAAGCACTACTTGACGCTTGTATGGGAAACGTTGTTTGCATGATGATATTATGCAAATTATGTCAACTATGAGTAGTGGGATGTGTCACATCCAGCACATGTCACATCCAGCACAGTACCCCCTCCCCTCCCCCCCGGCTGAGAGAAAATTTTTCTAAGTCCAAAAGACAAAGACCATGACTCATTCAAGGTCATTGGATGACTCATCAATTTTTTCAAGGTCATTTAAACAAAGACCATGACTCATTCAAGGTCATTGGATGACTCATCATATTTTTCAAGGTCATTTAAACAAAGACCATGACTCATTCAAGGTCATTTGATGACTCATCATATTTTTTCAAGGTCATTTAAACAAAGACCATGACTCATTCAAGGTCATTGGATGACTCATCATATTTTTCAAGGTCATTTAAACAAAGACCATGACTCATTCAAGGTCATTGGATGACTCATCAAAAATTTTCAAGGTCATTCAAAAGTAGGTCAAGGTCATTCAAAAGTAGGTCAAGGTCATTCAAAAGTAGGTCATGGTCATTGGATGACTCATCATATTTTTTCAAGGTCATTTAAACAAAGACCATGACTCATTCAAGGTCATTGGATGACTCATCATATTTTTCAAGGTCATTTAAACAAAGACCGTGACTCATTCAAGGTCATTGGATGACTCATCAAAAAATTTCAAGGTCATTCAAAAGTAGGTCAAGGTCATTCAAAAGTAGGTCATGGTCATTGGATGACTCATCATATTTGGTTCAAGGTCATTCAAAAGATAGGTCAAGGTCATTGGATGACTCATCGATTTTTTCAAGGTCATTTAAACAAAGACCATGACTAATTCAAGGTCATTGGATGACTCATCATATTTTATAATATATATTTTTAATTTTAAACAAAGACCATGACTCATTCAAGGTCATTGGATGACTCATCAAATTTTATAATATTTTAAATTTTAAACAAAGACCATGACTCATTCAAGTCATTGGATGACTCATCATATTTTATAATATATATTTTTAATTTTAAACAAAGACCATGACTCATTCAAGGTCATTGGATGACTCATCAAATTTTATAATATTTTAAATTTTAAACAAAGACCATGACTCATTCAAGGTCATTGGATGACTCATCAAATTTTATAATATTTTTAATTTTAAACAAAGACCATGACTCATTCAAGGTCATTGGATGACTATTCAAATTTTTATTAAATATATATTTTTTAATTTAATTTATATTTATTTAATATACTTAAATTATTTGTTTTAATCAAGTCAATAATATTATTTATTTATTTTTAAATTATATTATTATTAAATTTAATTGTTTGTTTTAATCAAGTCAATTATTTTATTTTTAAATTATATTATTATTATTAAATTGTTTGTTTTAATGAAGTGAATATTGTTTTAATCAAGTCAATTATTTTATTTTTAAATTATATTATTTTTATTAAATTGTTTGTTTTAATGAAGTGAATATTGTTTTAATCAAGTCAATAATATTAATTATTTTTATTTTATTTATTTTATATACTATAATTTTTGTTTTAATCAAGTCAATATTATTATTATATTGTCTGTTTTAATGAAGTGAATATTGTTTTAATCAAGTCAATAATATTATTTATTTTTATTTTATTTATTTTATATACTATAATTTTTGTTTTAATCAAGTCAATATATTATTATTATATTGTTTGTTTTAATGAAGTGAATATTGTTTTAATCAAGTCAATAATATTATTTATTGATTTTTATTTTATTTTATTTATTTTATATACTATAATTTTTGTTTTAATCAAGTCAATAATATTATTTATTGATTTTTATTTTATTTATTTTATATACTATAATTTTTTGTTTTAATCAAGACAATAATATTATTTATTGATTTTTATTTTATTTATGTAATATACTTTTTAATTTTTTTTTTTGTTTAAATTAAGTCAATATTTTATTATTTATTTACTATTTTTAAAATTATATTATTATTATTATTGTTATTGTTATTATTATTATTATTATTATTATTATTATTACTATTATTATTACTATAATTAATATTTTTATTATTATTATTAATATTATTATTTAATATTGTTATTATTATTATTACTATAATTAATATTTTTATTATTATTTATTATTAATGATTATTATTTTTATTATTATACTTATAAATTTGTAAATTTTATTCTATTTTTATTATTAATTTTTATAAATATTATTATTATTATATATTTATATATTATAATTTTAATTTTATTCTATTTTATTATTAATTTTATAATACTATTATTATTATTATTATTATTATTATTATTATTATTATTATTATTATTATTATTAATATTATTTTATTATTATTATTAATATTATATTATTATTATTATTATTACTATAATTAATATTTTTATTATTATTATTAATATTATTATTAATATTTTTATTATTATTATTAATATTATTATTAATATTGTTGTTGTTATTATTATTATTATTATTATTATTATTATTATTATTATTATTATTATTATTATTAATATTTTTATTATTATTAATATTATTATATATTATTATTACTATAATTAATATTTTTATTATTATTATTAATATTATTATTAATATTTTTATTATTATTATTAATATTATTATTAATATTGATGTTGTTATTTTTATTATTATTATTATTATTATTAATATTATTATTACTTTTTATTATTCTATTATTACTTATAAAAAAAAAAAAATTTTTTTTTTAATACTTATAAAAACTTTAATTATTATTAATATTAATATTTTTATTAATTTTAGTATTATTATTATTTTTAATATACTTATTACTTATAAAATTTATTAAAATTTTTATTATTATTAATACTTTGAAAACTTTTTATAATATTATTATTATTATTATTTTTATTATTATTATTATTATTATTATTATTTTTAATAATATTATTATTATTATTAATGTATAAAACTTCTATTATAAGGAAATAATTTTATTATTATTAATAGTATTATTAATATTTTTATTATTATTATTAATATTATTATTAATATTGTTGTTATTATTATTATTATTATTATAATTATTATTATTGTTTTTATTATTATTATTGTCAAGGTCATTGGATGAGTCTTAATATTTTTTTCAAGGTCATTTTAAAGTATGTCAAGGTCATTTAAAATTTCACAAGGTCTTAGTATTTTTAAACATTTTTATATAAATTTACTACTTATTTTTATAAGTAATGTTTTAATGTTTTTTAATTTTAATTTTATTATTATTATAATTTTCTCAAAAGTCATAATATTTTTAGTCATTTTTAAATTAATTTACTACTTATTTTTTATAAGTAATGTTTTAATATTTATTATTATTATTATTTTCAAGGTTATTGGATGGGTCATAATATTATTTCAAGGTCATTTAAAAGTAGGTCAATGTCATAGTATTTTTAAACATTTATAATTTTAATATACTACTTATTTTTTATAAGTAGTGTTTTAATGTTCTTTAATTTTTATTCTTTCAGTATTATTATTAGTATTATTATTATTATTATTATTATTATTATTATTATTATTATCTTATAAGTAGTGTTTTAATGTTTTTTAATTTTAATTTTATTATTATTATTATTATTTTTATTATTATTTTTATTATTATTATTGTTATTTTTATTATTATTAATAATATTACAAGTTTTTATTATTATTATTTTCATTATTATTTTATATAAATTTTCAACAAAGTATATAAAATTAATATTGAATAGAAAAAGTTTGTTCAATTGTGGTTCATAGTATAGAGGGATAGAACAATTGTAAATGTTTGTAAAAAGTTAAAGAAAAATTCTATATTTTTAAGAAAATATGTGCAAATAAATATCAAAACTAATTATGGCTCAATGTGTGTGTTAAACCATCGATATGTTACAGTGTTTATGGAAAAACTTTAATGAAAATATGTGTTATTTTTCAACAATTTATGAAATATTTATTTTATGGCTAATAATGTGTATGTGTTAAATCATAAAAATAGTTCAATATTTATGTAAAGTTTGAGATTGTTAAGAAAATGTATATAATTTATGATACACACGTGTTTTTGATTGAAATATGTTTGTTTGTTTTACCGATATAAGAAAAACTATGGACAATTTTTAAGAAAATACACGTAATTTATGATTATCATGGGATTAGAATTTGATTAAAGTTGTGAGAAAGTTGTTAAATTTGAGATAAAACTGATTAATTTGTAAATAATGTTATTACTTTGAAGAAATTTTAAAATAATAAATTCAGCAAATTGGTAAGAAAATAGTAGTTATTGAGTAATACTTATTAAAATTACCAAAGTTTTATAATTTTTGACAAGTCTTGATAGATCTTTAATAAAATTTGTTAGTACTTTGAATACGAATTTAAAAAAAAAAAGTTTCAACACAGTAGCAAATCGTAAAGAAAACAATACTTATCAGTTAATTAAATTAACTAAGTTGTAAAATAATTGAAAAAATTTGTTAGATTTTTAAAATTTTAAGATTGTTAGGTAATTGTTCTAGGTACTTGTTGAATAAAAATTAATGTATTTTATCAACAGCTCATAGTTTTTAATCGTACAATTCTCTTCATTCCTGGAAATAATCGTAAATATTTAAATTATTCAGAAAATTGTCAATAACAACATAAATAATAGGTAACCAAATATTTTTAAATACTAGTCATTTTAGTTTTAATTTAATTACAAATATAATAATAAAATCAAATAAATACTTGAATACATGAATCGAACAATTTCTTAGAACTGAACACGTATCGTATATTTTATTCAGATTCCAATAATATCATTAAAATTAACCAAAATCTTATTTTTATATTTTGAAAACCGTTAAGTCAATGAAAATGTATCGATTTCACTAAGTATCCATCTTTTGACATTGATATATAACCGAATAATCCTCTTAAAATAAATTCCTCCTCTTGACCTATTGTTCCCCTTAAAATAAAAAAAAAATCGACTCTCAACCAATCATTCCTCTTCAAATGTCATTTTTCACTCCATTATACCAACTATATTCATAATTTTTATAAAAGCCTATCAAGTAGATAATATTTACCTTTTGAATACCAATATTCATTCCAGTAAATTTCTTTAGAAATATTATAAATTACTCTCTTGACCAATCATTTTCCATCAAATAACAATATTTCCAGCCATATTCAATATTTTTCATAAAAACAAAATCATAAAAATACCAATTTAGATAATATTTACCCCTTAAAATAACAATATTTAACCAACCCAACCCCCTTAAAAATGACAACAAACTTGTTAATTGACTATTTCTCACTAAACTAAATTCCACTCTAGACCAATCATTTCCCATCAAATAACACTTACTCTTACCCTACCAACTATATTCATTATTTTCATAAAAAATCACCGACTTATAACGATATTTAACCGACTCAGTACCTTAAAAATATCAACAAATCTGTTCTTAATCGATTATTTCCCCTTAAAATATTATAAATTTTGTTCTTAGCCAATTGTTTCTCACTAAAATAAAATAAAATTCTCTTTAAATGACATTAATCTAAGCTATATTCATTATTTTCATAAAAAATCACCGACTTATATCGATATTCAACCGAATAAATTTCTTGAAATCCCCTTAAAATAGAATTCATCTCGTGACCAATCCTTTCCCCTTAAAAGATCATAAATTCTCTTCTTAACAAATCATTTCTCTTTAAATGACAATATTTCCACTCTCTCAAAAGATTTACACACATATTGATATCTATCTGAACAAATCCCCCTAAAAATATTATAAATTCCTCCTCTATATTCTCCATTTAGAAAATATTTACCTTTGAACACAGATATTCAACCAACTTAACCCCTTAAAAATATCAACAAACTTGTTCTTAATCGATTATTTCCTTAAAATATCATAAAATTTATTCTTAATCATTTCCATTGAAATAACATTTCCCCCCAACTGCACCAATAATATACATATTTTTTAAAAACCTACAAGGTAAAATTTCTTTAGAAATCTATGTTTAACCGACTCTACTCCTTAAAAATTCATCATTCGAATCATATTTACTATATGTATTCAACCAATCAAATTCCCTTAAAATTATCATAAAAATTTGAATTTTACCAATAAAAATAAATTTTCTTTAAAGTATTACAAAATTGTTATCATCATTTTCCATCGAAAATCACCACAATTTTGTTCTGGCAACAATTTCAAGCAATTAAAAAATTCATCAAAAATGACTAAATCGAATAAAGTCTATGTTTCCCACATAAATTAAATTATTGTAAAATATATATCATATTGCTCATTAAAATTAATCAGTAAATCAAGTATAAATTCAATAAAAATTACCAGTCAACCATTAGAGATATATCAATGATTTTCATAACTATACTGATAACCACACTGAGCATCCCCTTAAAATTCTCTAAATTATACTACTTTTGTGATTGATATCCATGAAATCAATATTAGATTTGAAAATGAAAGTAATTATTGACCCTTTATTTACACTGTAAAATCAATTAAATTTTAGGTTTCACTAAAATATTTTTAAAAATTAACTGATTTAATCAACTATTTAAATAGAACATAAAATTATAATTAAAATATCATTTACTATTCAAAATCTATCAGTCAAATTGGATTCTAATTGGTAAATAATTATCTTAAATAGATGTTTCATAAACATTTTGATCCTAAATTTATTTATTTATTTTTATTTAAAATAATCCTAAAATCAAGTCTAATCTAATAAATTAGGAAGAAATTAATTGTTTCTAAAATTATAGATTTACCCTAATTTCTTCAATAATTTCATTAAAAACATAATCAAACCTTAAATCCATTAAAATTCAAAAGAAAACCATAAAATTCACAAAGATGATTAAAATTTACTAAATAAATACCTCGTAAAACTAGATATTACTTAAATTATAATAAAATTTCCCTAAAAGCTCTAATTGATTTACATAGCCTAAAATTATTTTATTTTTGTCGAGTACAACCTAATCTATTGAAAGATGTAATTTATTTAGTTAAATTTTCATTGAAATAACAAGTCAACAAATGGAATTTTAATTAGTAAAGATTATATTCTATAAAGAAAATTTTCAGTGAAGAAGTAATATTGGTGAGATAGTACATTAAGTGACTAAAATCGTTGAAATTACTGAAAACAGTGGGATAGCTAAAGATATCTACTAAATAGATGAAATATCAATTGATATCTTAATAACTTACAAGGGTAATATACTTTGAATGGAGAAAATATACATCGAAGAGAAAAATATTCGTTGACGAAGAAAAAACATTCATTGAATAAGGAAAACATTAATTGAAGAGAGAAAATATTCATTAAAGAGGAAAGCAATCATTAAAGTGAGAAAATATGAATTGAAGCTAACAAATATTCAGTGAATCGAGAATTGCTTATAATAAATTAGTCGGTAAAATTTCTCAATGATGAGATGAAATATCAATTAAATATTGTGAAATACTTGAAATAAATGGTCTGAATTATTCAATGATCAACAAATATACATAAAAGATGAAAATATTTACTGAAAATCAATTGTACTTTAAGAGTGTATTAATTACTATTATATTAAATTAAAACTTTTTAACAATTGAGTAGATTTCATCGGTTAATTATATTTAAATAGGGATATATATTTTTGATGGATACTTATGCGCGGATCAAAATGTTTATGAAACATCTATTTAAGATAATTATTTAAGAATTAGAATCAAATTTGACTGATAATGATATTTTAATTATAATTTTATGTTCTATTTAAATAGTTGATTAAATCAGTTAATTTTTAAAAATATTTTAGTGAAACCTAAGATTTTAATTGATTTTACAGTGTAAAAAAGAGATCGATAATTACTTTCATTTTCAAATCTAATATTGATTTCATGGATATCAATCACAAAAGTAGTATAATTTAGAGAATTTTAAGGGGATGCTCAGTGTGGTTATCAGTATAGTTATGAAAATCATTGATATATCTCTAATGGTTGACTGGTAATTTTTATTGAATTTATACTTGATTTACTGATTAATTTTAATGAGCAATATGATATATATTTTACAATAATTTAATTTATGTGGGAAACATAGACTTTATTCGATTTTAGTCATTTTTGATGAATTTTTTAATTGCTTGAAATTGTTGCCAGAACAAAATTGTGGTGATTTTCGATGGAAAATGATGATAACAATTTTGTAATACTTTAAAGAAAATTTATTTTTATTGGTAAAATTCAAATTTTTATGATAATTTTAAGGGAATTTGATTGGTTGAATACATATAGTAAATATGATTCGAATGATGAATTTTTAAGGAGTAGAGTCGGTTAAACATAGATTTCTAAAGAAATTTTACCTTGTAGGTTTTTAAAAAATATGTATATTATTGGTGCAGTTGGGGGGAAATGTTATTTCAATGGAAATGATTAAGAATAAATTTTATGATATTTTAAGGAAATAATCGATTAAGAACAAGTTTGTTGATATTTTTAAGGGGTTAAGTTGGTTGAATATCTGTGTTCAAAGGTAAATATTTTCTAAATGGAGAATATAGAGGAGGAATTTATAATATTTTTAGGGGGATTTGTTCAGATAGATATCAATATGTGTGTAAATCTTTTGAGAGAGTGGAAATATTGTCATTTAAAGAGAAATGATTTGTTAAGAAGAGAATTTATGATCTTTTAAGGGGGAAAGGATTGGTCACGAGATGAATTCTATTTTAAGGGGATTTCAAGAAATTTATTCGGTTGAATATCGATATAAGTCGGTGATTTTTTATGAAAATAATGAATATAGCTTAGATTAATGTCATTTAAAGAGAATTTTATTTTATTTTAGTGAGAAACAATTGGCTAAGAACAAAATTTATAATATTTTAAGGGGAAATAATCGATTAAGAACAGATTTGTTGATATTTTTAAGGTACTGAGTCGGTTAAATATCGTTATAAGTCGGTGATTTTTTATGAAAATAATGAATATAGTTGGTAGGGTAAGAGTAAGTGTTATTTGATGGGAAATGATTGGTCTAGAGTGGAATTTAGTTTAGTGAGAAATAGTCAATTAACAAGTTTGTTGTCATTTTTAAGGGGGTTGGGTTGGTTAAATATTGTTATTTTAAGGGGTAAATATTATCTAAATTGGTATTTTTATGATTTTGTTTTTATGAAAAATATTGAATATGGCTGGAAATATTGTTATTTGATGGAAAATGATTGGTCAAGAGAGTAATTTATAATATTTCTAAAGAAATTTACTGGAATGAATATTGGTATTCAAAAGGTAAATATTATCTACTTGATAGGCTTTTATAAAAATTATGAATATAGTTGGTATAATGGAGTGAAAAATGACATTTGAAGAGGAATGATTGGTTGAGAGTCGATTTTTTTTTTATTTTAAGGGGAAACAATAGGTCAAGAGGAGGAATTTATTTTAAGAGGATTTATTCGGTTATATATCAATGTCAAAAGATGGATACTTAGTGAAATCGATACATTTTCATTGACTTAACGGTTTTCAAATATAAAAATAAGATTTTGGTTAATTTTAATGATATTATTGGAATCTGAATAAAATATACGATACGTGTTCAGTTCTAAGAAATTGTTCGATTCATGTATTCAAGTATTTATTTGATTTTATTATTATATTTGTAATTAAATTAAAAACTAAAATTGACTAGTATTTAAAAATATTTGGTTACCTATTATTTATGTTGTTATTGACAATTTTCTGAATAATTTAAATATTTACGATTATTTCCAGGAATGAAGAGAAATTGTACGATTAAAAACTATGAGCTGTTGATAAAATACATTAATTTTTATTCAACAAGTACCTAGAACAATTACCTAACAATCTTAAAATTTTAAAAAATCTAACAAATTTTTTCAATTATTTTACAACTTAGTTAATTTAATTAACTGATAAGTATTGTTTTCTTTACGATTTGCTACTGTGTTGAAACTTTTTTTTTTTTAATTCTTATTCAAAGTACTAACAAATTTTATTAAAGATCTATCAAGACTTGTCAAAAATTATAAAACTTTGGTAATTTTAATAAGTATTACTCAATAACTACTATTTTCTTACCAATTTGCTGAAGGTCTTATTTTAAGGTCTCAAATTTAACAACTTTCTCACAACTTTAATCAAATTCTAATCCCATGATAATCATAAATTACGTGTATTTTCTTAAAAATTGTCCATAGTTTTTCTTATATCGGTAAAACAAACACATATATTTCAATCAAAAACAAGTGTGTATCATAAATTATATACATTTTCTTAACAATCTCAAACTTTACATAAATATTGAACTATTTTTATCATTTAACATATACACATTATTAGCCATAAAATAAATATTTCATAAATTGTTGAAAAATAACACATATTTTCATTAAAGTTTTTCCATAAACACTGTAACATATCGATGGTTTAACACACACATTTGAGCCATAATTAGTTTTGATATTTATTTGCACATATTTTCTTAAAAATATAGAATTTTTCTTTAACTTTTTACAAACATTTACAATTGTTCTATCCCTCTATACTATGAACCACAATTGAACAAACTTTTTCTATTCAATATTAATTTTATATACTTTGTTGAAAATTTATATAAAATAATAATGAAAATAATAATAATAAAAACTTGTAATATTATTAATAATAATAAAAATAACAATAATAATAATAAATAATAATAAAAATAATAATAATCATAATAATAATAAAATTAAAATTAAAAAACATTAAAACACTACTTATAAGATAATAATAATAATAATAATAATAATAATAATAATAATAATAATAATAATAATACTAAAAGAATAAAAATTAAAGAACATTAAAACACTACTTATAAAAAATAAGTAGTATATTAAAATTTTAAATGTTTAAAAATACTATGACATTGACCTACTTTTAAATGACCTTGAAATAATATTATGACTCATCCAATAACCTTGAAAATAATAATAATAATAAATATTAAAACATTACTTATAAAAAATAAGTAGTAAATTTATATTTAAAAATGACTAAAAATATTATGACTTTGAGAAAATTATAATAATAATAAAATTAAAATTAAAAAACATTAAAACATTACTTATAAAAATAAGTAGTAAATTTATATAAAAATGTTTAAAAATACTAAGACCTTGTGAAATTTTAAATGACCTTGACATACTTTAAAATGACCTTGAAAAAATATGATGAGTCATCCAATGACCTTGACAATAATAATAATAAAAACAATAATAATAATTATTATCATAATAATAATAACAACAATATTAATAATAATATTAATAATAATAATAAAAATATTAATAATAATATTAATAATAATAAAATTATTTCCTTATAATAGAAGTTTTATACATTAATAATAATAATAATATTATTAAAAATAATAATAATAATAATAATAAAAATAATATTAATAATAATAATAAAAATATTAATTATAGTAATAATAATAATAATAATAATAATGATAAAATAATAATAAAAATATTTATTATAGTAATAATAATAATAATAATAATAATAATAATAATATTAATAATATTAATAAAAATATTAATAATAATAATATAATAATAATAATAATAATAATAATAATAATATAGTATTTATAAAAATTAATAATAAAATAGAATAAAATTTACAAATTTATAAGTATATAAATAATAATAATAATAATATTTATAAAATTAATAATAAAATAGAATAAAATTTACAAATTTATAAGTATAATAATAAAAATAATAATAATAATAATATTAATAATAATAATAATAATAATAATAATAATAATAACAATATTAATAATAATATTAATAATAATAATAAAAATATTAATTATAGTAATAATAATAATAATAATAATAATAATAATAATAATAATAACAATAACAATAATAATAATAATATAATTTAAAAATAGTAAATAAATAATAAAATATTGACTTAATTTAAACAAAAAAAAAATTAAAGTATATTATATAAATAAAAAAAAATAAATAAATAATATTATTGACTTGAATAAAACAATATTCACTTCATTAAAACAGACAATATAATAATAATATTATTGACTTGATTAAAACAAAAATTATAGTATATAAAATAAATAAAATAAAAATAAATAATATTATTGACTTGATTAAAACAATATTCACTTCATTAAAACAAACAATTTAATAAAAATAATATAATTTATAAATAAATAATATTATTGACTTGATTAAAACAATATTCACTTCATTAAAACAAACAATTTAATAATAATAATATAATTTAAAAATAAAATAATTGACTTGATTAAAACAAACAATTAAATTTATTAATAATATAATTTAAAAATAAATAAATAATATTATTGACTTGATTAAAATAAATAATTAAAGTATATTAAATAAATATAAATTAAATTAAAAATATATATTATAAAATTTGATGAGTCATCCAATGACCTTGAATGAGTCATGGTCTTTGTTTAAAATTAAAAATATTATAAAATATGATGAGTCATCGATGACCTTGAATGAGTCATGGTCTTTGTTTAAATGACCTTGAAAAAATATAATGAGTCATCCAATGACCTTGAATGAGTCATGGTCTTTGTTTAAATGACCTTGAAAATATATAATGAGTCATCCAATGACCTTGAATGAGTCATGGTCTTTGTTTAAATGACCTTGAAAAAATATAATGAGTCATCCAATGACCTTGAATGAGTCATGGTATTTGTTTAAACGACATTGAAAAATATGATGAGTAATCCAATGACCTGAATGAGTCATGTCTTGTTTCAATCTTAATGATCATTGTCTTGTTTCATACTGAATGAGTCATGGTCTTTGTTTAAATGACTTCTTTGTTTAAATGAGTCATGGTCTTTGTTTAAATGACCTTGAAAAAATATAATGAGTCATCCAATGACCTTGAATGAGTCATGGTCTTTGTTTAAACGACATTGAAAAAATATGATGAGTCATCCAATGACCTTGAATGAGTCATGGTCTTTGTTTCAATGACCTTGAATGAGTCATTGTCTTTGTTTCAATGACCTTGAATGAGTCATGGTCTTTGTTTCAATGACCTTGAATGAGTCATGGTCTTTGTTTAAGTGACCTTGAAAAAATATAATGAGTCATCCAATGACCTTGAATGAGTCATGGTCTTTGTTTAAATGACCTTGAAAAAATATAATGAGTCATCCAATGACCTTGAATGAGTCATGGTATTTGTTTAAACGACATTGAAAAAATATGATGAGTAATCCAATGACCTTGAATGAGTCATGGTCTTTGTTTCAATGACCTTGAATGAGTCATTGTCTTTGTTTCAATGACCTTGAATGAGTCATGGTCTTTGTTTAAATGACCTTGAAAAAATATAATGAGTCATCCAATGACCTTGAATGAGTCATGGTCTTTGTTTAAATGACCTTGAAAAATATATAATGAGTCATCCAATGACCTTGAATGAGTCATGGTCTTTGTTTAAACGACATTGAAAAAATATGATGAGTAATCCAATGACCTTGAATGAGTCATGGTCTTTGTTTAAACGACATTGAAAAAATATGATGAGTCATCCAATGACCTTGAATGAGTCATGGTCTTTGTTTCAATGACCTTGAAAAAATATGATGAGTCATCCAATGACCTTGAATGAGTCATGGTCTTTGTTTAAACGACATTGAAAAAATATGATGAGTCATCCAATGACCTTGAATGAGTCATGGTCTTTGTTTAAACGACATTGAAAAAATATGATGAGTCATCCAATGACCTTGAATGAGTCATGGTCTTTGTTTCAATGACCTTGAAAAAATATAATGAGTCATCCAATGACCTTGAATGAGTCATGGTCTTTGTTTAAACGACCTTGAAAAAATATGATGAGTCATCCAATGACCTTGAATGAGTCATGGTCTTTGTTTCAATGACCTTGAATGAGTCATTGTCTTTGTTTCAATGACCTTGAATGAGTCGTGGTCTTTGTCTTTTGGACTTAGAAAAATTTTCTCTCAGCCGGGGGGGGAGGGGGTACTGTGCTGGATGTGACATGTGCTGGATGTGACACATCCCACTACTACTATGATATGCCAGAAAAGAGTTTCAAAGAAAATATTTTTTTTCAAAATTTTTCCGGCCCACAGCCGACACAACACCGCAAGATAGCAAAATCTACATACCAATTAAAACTGTGTAAGTGCGGTTCATCAGCCAATAACTCGAGCCCGTGAAGGTTCTGGCGTGCGTAACGCAGGAACCCAAACGTCAATACTATCCGTTATGGGGGAAACTGGGGAAGATAAGTGAGTAGTCTTTTGGCTGCTCCTTAGTCATCCATTTCCTATAAAATCGATCTAAAATTATTATTTCATATCAGTTTAAAATCATAAACACCGAGTAGTCCAGTGGGCACGCATAATCTCATAATATTAACATAGCTACCTTAAGGTCAAATAAGGAAGGAAGTGTGGAAGAGAATCGGAAATCGTTGTTATGTCAAAATAAATAAAATAAACTATCTTAACGTTAAAAATAAAATATTTTAATCATGACAGATAAGTTATGGCCAATTTAACGAAAAGAGAGCGTAAATCATCTTAAATTTAGATTTTAAAATTAGCTTAAAATATATTTAAAATCTTATTAATTCTGATATTTCTATCAAAGTAAAACAAACGAAGCAAACCCAGTATCCAAGTTTATAATCCAAATGTTTTGACGGTAATATTCGTGGCGAATGTAAATTAAATGGAGTTAACCCAAGGCTAGATTTCGAATCTGAGTATCGTAATAATAATGTTCGTATAGAAGTTAAGTTAGACGAAAATAACCCAACATCTCAATTACTAATCCGTAAACTTCAACGATAATTCCCCATATTGAAGTTGAAAATACAAAATAACTCTAAAGATTTTGAAACACTTAACAGAGTATTTTGACGATAATCTTCATGTTAACGTTAATTCAAAATAAATAACCCGAGAACATTAAATTATTTTGGACAAAACATTTATCCAAGTTTTATCAACCCGATCAACAAAATATCTTTTCAAACGATCTCTTAAAGTTCGAATAAATCTTTCAATATGTGCTGCTTTATATTGGGAAAATATTTAATTATTAATTCCTTTGATAATTTCTTATTTTTTACTATTATAAAATTCTTTACCTAAATATTATATATTTTTTAATTAACTTATTTTAATTATATACCCAAATTCGTTTGTAAATTACTAGGCTTTCCGTCATCAAATAGGATTTTTATGGCAACAGCCATTTCATTAGCTGATTTAGTTTTAGTTGGTATAGTACGGGCATATCTACTAAATACAACAATACAAGTCAAAATATATTTGTATCCTTTATTGATTTTTAAAAATGGAATCATTTCCAATAGAATCCATTTGACATAAATCATTAGCACCAAAATGTTTTATAAGACGTCGTTGGAAATCTTTTTAACATTGGTTTATTAAGGGTATATGGTAATTGATTAGATAACCAATTTTGAGTTTCTTTCTTTGAAATAATGACTCTTTTTACAAATTTTCCTATTCCATCAAAACCATCTGGATCTTTTGAGTTCGTCCATATCGTTTTGAGATTTTTCTCTAATAATTTCTGTTGGGCTCAGAGCCACAATTTAAACAAAAATCAGTAATAAAAATTAAAACAGAAAAAAAGGGTAAGAAGATAAGTCACTGTACATAAGCACGCACCACAAGAAGATACTAAAAATCAATGAAAAACATATTAATTAAAACAAATTAAAAATATATCAAAAAATTAAATAAAATAATAAAAAGAGCATACAGCCGCATACAGAAACATATGAAAAAGAAAATAAACTGCCGAAACCTTGCAAAATAAGGTTTAGAAAAAACACAGGCAGAAGTGGCGACCAGAAAACAAATAAGAAGGATAAAAATAATGTTATAAGAAAATAATAATAAAAATAATTTAAAATTAATAAAATGATTAAAAAGCCCTAAAAATGGCGAAAAATCGCTCATTGGTCGCACACACGCACAAAAATAGTATATATATAGTGACAAATTTTACTATTTTCATCTTATGCTTAACTTTCAAATTTGCAGTAATTCAACTAATTGATCAAAAGTAAGGAATGTTGTAGTCTTTAATTGTTTTTATGTTAATGTAACCACTTTTCATAATTAAAACTTTCGATGTGTCATAATGTCTCCACTCTAACGTTTTCATTCAAATATTACTATATATGTAAAAATAATCTATTGGTTCGAGTCCCTTAAAATATTATATCATATGTATTTAAATAGAAGTTCATGGGACGGATCTCGTGCAAGCTGGTGGGTTAAGACCCTTAGTTGAACTCGCGGGTTATGCCTCGTGAACACTTCGGTAGTCCGCAGTAGGGTCTGGTAATACGCACAGGACCTCCACGCAGGGCATCGTCGTATAACTCGAAGCGACTGCTGAAAAGTGGCCGGAGCGAGTAGGAATAAAATCAAGGGAAGAGCGTTATTTCAGTTAATGGGATATTAGGTAAGATCATAGAATGATCTAGAAAACGTTTTTTGAAAGAAAATTTCGAACCAACTAGCAAAACGGAGATCGGGTAGCAGGGATAGGCATAGATATCGACAACTAATTGACTAAACTATCGCATAAAAATGAAATTGAAAATGAAAACGCGCAAACTTTATTTCGTTCTGTGACGCAAATTCACGTACAACAATAGTTGAGCTCTCACCCTTTCGATATAAATTCCACAATGTAGACAGACACCACGAAACTGTTCTCCGGTCCAGTAGGAAAATTCCGTTGCGTATGAGTCGCACAGGAACTGATATAGACGATTTGCATGGCAGATAAGAAAATGAATCCATTTCACAGACGCTCCAACGTCGTAGGTATAATTTCAGGAAAGTGATAAGTCCACGCTGCATATCTTTCTCCCACTGTCTTGAAAGTAACAAGAACCAGACAAGCACTATGATTTAAATGAGAGAAAATTCACCACGATAAGCATCTGCCCATTCACATAGCCTGCAAACCGAGAAATCCGATGAATAACTCCGCTCATCAAATAGCGATAATCATTTTCTAAAAATCAATAGATCAAGTTCACCTACGCGTACAACTGCCGTTGAAAATTTTTATCTCACCATTTCAAACGCGTTCATCGTGAGCATCAATTATCGATCGATAACCACTACCCTAACGATAATACGCATATTATAATACCGTGGATTTACTAGCCCTCAATCAAAGCTTTAAAACACTAAAGGCATTAGGACCTAATTCGCATAAAACCGAAGAAATATAACGCCGAAGAAATCTAACATCAGTGATTATATTAGTAAAATTAGCTTAAATTTTAACCAGCTACAATAACCGTATAATGTTTCGCAATAGATAGTTTTTGGTTTCAATTAATTGCTCTCGCTACGATCCCTAGCAATACTGGAGACCTTAAAGATGGATCATTCATTGTGATAATTCGGGTTTATGGGTAATAGTCCTTGATAACAGTAATACCGTTTTTTTGACGAAGTATATTAATTTCAACTAAATAGGAACCACTAACAATGGAAAACATTAAAGTAATTTGTAATATTAAATCGTAAGAATAATAGGATGGCCATATAGCAAGTTCAATTAATTTTAAATCGGTAAAAATTATTAAATAATAGTAACATCAATACAATTTGTTATAAGGGTAAATCATAATAATAGTAATATCGCCCCATAACAAATCACTAATTTTAACTCCGTAAAACGTAACCGTAATAGTAGCAATAGTATAATTTATAACGATTTAAATTTGTCAAAGGTACCGAGCAACCGTATTAAGGTTATTCCATAGTTTCGTGCTAAATTCCTAATTGGATGACAATTAATCATAACCTTGTTTAGTCGATAATTTAACTGATGATAGGAATTCAAACGTTGATAGGCCATAACGGGGTATAAAATGAATCTGAGGATCAATTAACCATCTGAGAAATTCGTAATATCCTTCCGCTACTTCCCGCCATACTCTTTTATCTCTCGGTTAATGTCCATTTCCAGAATTCCTTCTCTTCCCTTTTAAGATATGAACTCTGGAACCGGCAAGTCGTCGAATAGTCATCCAAGGATTCCCTGACTTTCTCCGTCGGTTATTGCGCTCCGGCAGAGACTCGAGGAAATGGAGGCGAAACATAACTCGTTACGAACGAAATATGAACGGATCAAGGTCACCAGGTCCTCTCCAGAAGTCTCCCACGGCCTACATTGAAAGATAAAGAGGTTGACTAGGCCCGAGACGAACTGATCGCGGAGTCGCGCAGCCAACGGCTGCTAATTAAAGAGCAGGCCACGGCTCTCCGCCAGGCGTTTACGGACGAGGAGCTTAGAACCCACGTCCCAGGAAGTGTTCGGGCTCGACAGTTGAATATAATACCCGAGCATCACTTTTCGAACGTCGAACTTCCACCAACCTCATCAACTTTAGTCCCTCCACGAATCGAACCACCACAAGCAACAGCGGCTGAAACTGGTGTAAATCCGGCCCGCCGGTGTCCCAATCGGAATCGACGACGTCGTGACCGTAGTTAATATAAATACCAGGGGGTTTAGAGGCAAGCTAACAGGCAAGAAGCGTAAGTCCTTCCATCGGCAGCAGATAATCCGGGGAAGCGAAGGTCCTTCGAGGAGTAGTGTTAGTAATAGCGCTCACTTGCTCGAATGGCATTCGGCTATTGCGTACAGTACCAACATGATTTCGGTCATGGGTACGCAATGGTTATTCCAAATCGTGCGGCGTATTCGGAAAGGTATCCCTAGCAGTTAAACGTGAAGGTCACACCAACAGAATGAGCGATATAGCAAAAATAAAAATTCCGAACCGTCCAACATTGATTTCACCTTTTTGTCATTGTTTGCTTCATTATTACAACAAGCTGTTAATATATTTAAAACTGTTACGTTAGATTAAGGGTAATAATAATAATAAACTATGACGATTATAAATCATGAAAGAAATAACGATCTAGATTGTTAACGTTAATAATAACCCCGATAACAATAATTATTCACAAATAATGAAACAAGAGATCGCTAAACTAATATCGTAATTATCTGAGAAAAATCAATTCCCGAAACATAAATGGGGCTAACTTCACACCACTGATCTAGATAATAATTTACAAAGCAAACAAACCGTACATAGCAGAACGGCATCGGATAAACATAGTCTACGCACACTTAGGCAGTTAAATTAGATTACCGTATATGAGGGGGAACATTGGAATTAAGCATTGATATCGTATTGACAATCTTATTTGTGTTTGATTTTGGTGATTAAAAATTCTTAAAGAAGTTAAATATTGAAAAATTTTAAAATAGTTAAGTAATTGAAACAGGGGCCATTGAAATAAGCGCTCGATGTCTTCTACGACAGCTTGTAAACCCAACTGAATATTAGGGCATTGGTGGTCTTTGAAGAGGCTCACCCTTTGCTAATATTCAACCCACTAGCACACAGTACCAACGTCAATTTTTGGCGGGTGGCTAGCGGTTAAACTTCTTATGCAGGCGCTGGGTGGAAAGTAGTTACCCTTAGGCTGTATTAATATTTTTGATTACCCATCAATGCCCAGCAAAAGAATTCATTATCGTTCATTTTGTCATCATTTGGATCTTTGTCATCGTCAATCATCATTTGCTTTGTCATAACTTTTCATTTCTTTAGTCGAAAAATTATAAATAGTTAAAAACATTAATAATTTTCAGAAAATTTACAATTAACATAAATTTAGTTTAGTTAATTTACAATTTAATTAATATACAAAAAAATAATGAATAAAACTAATCTTAATTATTTAAATTCAAAAATAATATAACCGTCACCATAAATTAATTTTCACAAAAAATTATTTTCATCTTCGACATTTCATTTAAATTCATCCTCTTAGATTATTAATGTTTCTTGATTTTAATTTACCTAAAATTTATTAAAATATGTATATTAAATTTTAATTAGTTAGTTTTAAACTTTTTCAAAGCTAAATTAATTTATAAGTAAAATTTGTACTTAAAGTAATAAGTTTTGACTTTAATATAATTTACAGTTTAATTACTATGCAGTTAATTAAAATACTTAAGAAATCTTAATTTACACTAAGTTTGATTAATTTAAAAACTTCAATTTACAGTTAAAATTACAAAGCAAAAATATAACCACAATCATATCCTTCATCATTAAAATTCATTTTCACAATTTATCCTTTTATTCTTCGTTTTCGACCATTTTGTCATCATTTATATAATCAAAATTTAAATTTATTTCCAAAGATTAAATAATGCATCTTTGTCTTAAATTACCTAAAATTAATTGAATATGGATATTAAATATTAAAAAATTACTATTAATTTATCAAAAGGGATTATTCAAACAAAAAATAATCAATGATAAATTTAATTTAGTTTTGTATTAGTTAATTTATGATGAGTTTAATTTTAATTTATAAGTTTTAATTTAAATGTAATTTATAAGCTAATTTTGACTTAAAGTACATTAGTATGTGGGTAATTTTTTAATTGTTGTTCAGGTGAGTAAATTTAAACAATGTGTGTAAATTAATGAATAATTTGATATAAGTTGGGTACTATATAAGCCAAAAAGATTTAAATTGGTAAACAATATTGAAGAGGATATCAGGTGTGTTAGTTATGGTTCAAGTAAGTAAATGATGGGTTTCCAGAGGGTATTAGATGGAAAAATTGGTAACAGATATCTTAACTAAGGTTCATGTGGTTACCGGTAGGTAAAGGATATTGGTTGAGTATAGGGTGAATAAATTGTTAATATATTGGTAAATAGACGTTCGAGTGAGTAAGATTGTGAGTAAATAGGTACTGATAAATAAAATGGTAATAAATAGGTAAGTTTTGGTTCAGGTATGTAAATGGGTATGATGAGTGTAAGATAGTAGGTAAATTGAGTATTAGATTAATAAATTGTTACAATGTGAGTAAAATTTTGGTTTAAAGTAGGGTTCAAGAAAGTTTCAAGGTGGATACTGATGGGAGAAAAAGTAAAATAGGGGTAAAATGGTAAGTAATTTGGGTATCAGGTAGATAATTTGAGTGAGTGAAAATGTGGGTAAACAGAGATTTGATGGATAAATTCGTACAATGTTGTTAGTAGTGGTAATTCGAAAACAAAAAGAAATATTATCTTCGTTCAATGACTATATGGCTAATGTGCAAATTCGTGAGAACAATACCACATCATCTTTATCTGATAACAATGACATCATAAGTGTAATTTTATCGATCAGCACAATCAGTGTGATATCATTTTCAATCATTTTTCTTCTCGTATTGCTAGCATATCTTTGAAAACTAAAGCAACGATTTGAGCGTCAATCCATGGCCCAAAGACATTGGATTGTCTATGAGGAAACAATCGTGTAGTGAGATACAGTTATTTTGCATGCAATTATGATAAAATAGTAGCACAGTATAAGTATTAACTTTTTATTTTTGAATAATGTAAAGATTTGCACCTTTTGATCATACATGAGTTTGATTGGCTGTTGAGAGCAAAGAATGCAAACAAAATTTACGCAGCTAGAAAATTTTAGGGGCAAAGGAAATTTATTAAGGGGTATATAAGGGATAAAATAAGTAAATAAAAATTAGTATAAAATTCAAATAAAAATAAGTAATTAATTTTTATTAATATTATTATTTATATCGCTACCAATTAAGGTAGTATCCCTAGGGTACTCCACCTTGACTCTAGCGTCAACTTTTAAATTCAAAAAATTAACTAACTATATTTAAGCAATGCAACAAATTCAGTGGGCAAGGACAATTTATGATAGCTACCTTAAGCTACACAGAAACAATGTTGGACGGAACCCATACATCATCGAGGTAAATTTGCAGATCCCAAATTACGTGAGAGTGGATGATAGAAAAATGAAGATCCAAATATTTAGAGTGAATAGACAATCTGGAATTAAACTAGCTGATGAAATAAATACAACGAAAAAGGAATAGTTCATGTTTCACATTGTCAAAGGAAATTTTGAAATAATCGACAACAATCAGAAGATATGGTGGGAAATGCATCAAGGATCGTCATGGAAAATGCAGAAAGAAGCAATGACCAAAAGGTTGAGAGTCACAAATGAAAATGCACTGGTCGTGTTCAAAACCAGAATTAAAACGAAGCTTAAGAAATACCGCAGATGATATCAACACTACCTGTGGATGAAAAATTGTTATCAATCACTGAACAGATGCTGAAGAAAAGAATGTCATTTTTAAGAAAAGAAATGGATCAAGAGGAGATAAGAAGCAAGATCTTGTTTACCGATGTGGAATATTGGACATCAGAAACCAAACAGATGGTACCGCTATCTATTGCAATAATGAATTATTATGGCAAGACAATGAAAGATGTCTACCTTACTCCAAGAAGAAAATTGCGGCGTTTTAATTCACAAATTCATGGAATAACGGAAGTGGCAAGTAGGAATCAATATGAACAGTATGCAATTATGAAGGAAGTTCAAAATTTGGTAGTTGGGAAAATATTAATTGGCCACGACTTTCATGCGGAGATACAATATTTGAAACTTTGGATAGACCAGCTGCATGGCATTCGAGATTAGGCTACAGCGCAAGCATTGGAAAAGGTTGGAATTTCCAGAAGAGGAGAATTTTTCAAACTGAAAACTGTTGTCCAGGAAATGTTTGGAGACCAAATGCAGGTTGGCATACACTCAGCCCTCGAAGATGTAAAGAACATAAGAAGAGTATATTTGCAAATTGAGAAACTGTGGATTGATGATATCGAAATATCAAAAAAGCAACCGTCAAGGAAATATTCGATGGAAGAATATCGGAAGTTTCATAACACCGCTTCAACATCAATGAGCAGAATTACAGAAGAAATTGACCTCACATCAGCAGAGGATATGGAAACTGATGGTGAAATTCAAACTGTTCAATTAAAATGGGCAACATAAGAGATGATTGAAATAATTGAGGAGAGTCTGGGTTTAATAATCAATGAACCGATTCATCGAATCCAACCAATATTCGAGCATGGGTCAAGTATCTCGCAAAGGAACAGAAAAAGGAAAGCTTCATTGAATTCATTGGAGGTTGATAGTGAAGAAACTATCGTAATAAATCAGCTTACATACAGAAAGAAGAAAACGGTCATTCATTATAAATGTGGATCTAAAACTCTAAAAATTCAGATGAAATAAAAAAATTAATGTTATTTATATTATTTATTTATAAAATATTAATTTAATAAATCTCGTTTTCTTGATTTATGTCGTCCCATACAAAAAAACAAATTTGCAATTACTATTATTCAGATTGTTATTTTAATATTATTATCAGTTCTTGAGAGCCTCAGGTTTCGAACTTCAGGATCTGAGACTCACAAGAAGAACCATTCCCCATGCCTGCAGCCTGGTGTAACCAGCAGGAGGACGGAACGTTTTAATACTTTACCTATTTAAACTTATATAATTCTTATAACTATCAAAAAATAAATAAACTCATATTTCACATATTTCATTAAGATAATTATTTATAGAATAAATAAAATTTTCACTTATTTCATTAAAATAATTATTATATCTAGCAAAACAAAATAAATAAAATCAACCAAATAATTATTTTATAATGTATTTGAGTTTCAAAAAAAATTATATTAACCATTTAATACAAAACTAACTCTTCCCTCTATTTCATCCTCGTTATACAATACTTCATATCATTTAACATTTCCACAATGCCGTTTTCTGGATCAGCGTAAACTTGTAACTATAGTCTCCAGTTGTTTGAACAGAAACCCCAATGAAATGTGTTTGATACTTCATCTAATTTGTGTGCATGATCAATGAATTCAAATGTTTTGAAAAGGTTCTCACACACTGCACATTTGATACATTTGGCATTAGAGGAATTATATAACATTGCATATAACACACCTCTTTGTTCTCCAAGACACGGTGAACAACCTGAATCTGCTATAGTTTAGTTTAGGTTTAAAAAAGATATTTGCACGAACTTTCAGCATCACTCTTACGAATAAGTCCACATCGAACAATGTGTTTTCGGAAAATTTCATTATCATGAAACATTTCGATTGTTTGATCGCATTGAAAGCAAATCATTTTCAAATCCTTAACAATTTGATCTATTAAATTGAAACCGAATTCTGGTAAAACGAATTTTAATAATTGAAGTAGACAAATACTTCTTTTATCCATACATTAAACCCAGTTATAACCCCATTTTCAATGTGTGCTGTTTTTCAAAAAATGCCAATTGAAATACCATGTGTGAGTTGGAGCTAACATGTAGGTTTTTTCAAATGACCAATAAAAAGTGTTATGACAACCTGTGTTGTGCGGCTAGCAAAGGCTGACATCGTTGGTTCCTGTTTCAATGTGACTGTATGCACATGACTACACCAAGCCCTATTGAGATAAATTCAAGTTGATACATAAATCAACTTGGCGGAATTTATTTTGTGAAAAAATAAATGCATTTCAGCCATTTCTTAAATGGCTGCTAAGTAAGTTATTTTTATATAGTTATATAACTTAAAGTTAAATTTTAAGAATTGAATTATGATTTCCTAAGAAATATGATCATAATCCAAGCTCTTAAATATAACTTTGATCAACTATTTCATATATATTATTATAAATAATATTTAGGAAATTAAGTAACAATAACTAATCTCCAAAAATATGTATTTTATTTCGGATATTATTCAAAAAATGTGAGTTGAATTATTTTTGAAGTTAAAAAATTATTATTTGCATTAAATAATTATATTTTTTATACATATTTTGTAAAAAATTATCGATTATGTACACAAAATAATTTGGTTTATGATTATTTTTTAAACCTTACCAATAGTGGTAGGATGTGAGACCGTCAGATACAACCCCCTTTTGGCTTACGTGATCATTACGTAATCACACACACACACACTGATCACCGATCAACACCCATCATCACCCATCCATCAACACCGATCAACACCGATTCACACCGATTCACACCGATCCACACCGAAATACCCAAAAAGCAACCGTCAGCACCCATCATCGCCCAACAAGCCTACAACTACGTCTACGACTAAGTCGTAGACTTAGCAAAATCACTCACTAGTACTATTCAAAATTTTATTAAATATAACAAGTTTGTTTCACAGTGAAAAGAATATGCTTAACATGAAGCATGCAATTCATACTGCAATCGTAGTAGAGAAGGTTGAATTCAAATGTAAGTTATCAAGTATTTGATCAATCAGTCTCTTCTGCAATTGGCGTCTTCTGAATTTTCTTTTGCTTGATCTGATATGAGGATTCATCGGCGTCGTCATCCGGCATTGCAAATTTAAATTATGCAGTAATAAATACTACGAACTAAGTTCTGATTTGATTTTCTAAGTTTTCTAAATTCAATTACGACTTTTACAAAGGCAAAAGTCAGGTTAATAATATTGAATTTAAAGATAAATTACGAATGTAGTCTGAATCATTTCAAACAAATAAAATATTTCTGATCTCAATGAAAAAGTTTAAGTTAGTTTAAATATCCATTATTTTAAATTAATTGCAGAAGTCTGGTAGAATGCCATGAACATGGTAATACCATATTTTAGCTGAGTGCAGGATATTGCTCATTGCACATTCTTTTAGCAGACCTTCTGTTTGAAGTGGTTCAATGCCAATTTTACAAATCAGATCATAAGTTGATGGAGGAATCGACCCTAATGCACCAATAATACAAGTGTAAAGCTCTACCTGATAATCAGGTTTGGCTACCTGTAATTCACTCTGAAGCAAGCTATATTTCTCAATATTTGCCTTATCAGTCAACTCAAAATGTGAAACAGAATCCATTGGACACTTAATATCAATCATGAATATTCTTTTTCTTTCAGTATCAGTTATTATAAGATCGACGCGTTGTTTAGAATTCAGGACAAGAGAACAAGAATGATCAACCACGACAATAAAATTAGGATTTTTTAGATTATTCGTTATTATCTTTATACAGTCATTGTGTCTCTCTAATGTCAGTATTTGGTGAATCTTACATGACTGTAAGGCATGAGACATAGTTTCATCCTCTTTCTCACAACGTCTACAAAGTCTAGAATCCCCTTTTGTATTAGGCTTTGCATTGATGTTAAGTGTATTAGTTCGCGCTCGATGTATAAAGTTCCATGCAAATTCGCCAAGTTTACTTTTAAAAATTGCTTTATTTATTTGAGGAGATAATTTTATAGCCGCTGCAATCATGTCGCTTTTATTACTCAGTTGCCACTTTTGCATATATGAGTCGTACAATGCAGAGTGAAATATCTTAGAAATTGCTTTTCGAAACTTAGTCGTAAGTATGAAAGTTCCATGACTCTTTGTTATCAGATATAAAAAAACTTGCTCTTTAACAATATGAAAAGATACGGAGATTGAGTGTTCTCTTTTAAAGTAAATTATTGAAGTACGTGCACGTTGAAATCTCGTTTTCCTTCCACCATGATTCAATTTAGTTTCAGCACCATTAATCCAATCAAAACTTTGTTGTAATGTAGGCTCTTTGATTCCAAGACGTGGACCCGTTACAAACTTTAGAGAGTCAATATTAACTTTTCTCGAGTAATCGCAATTGGAAGTAAAGAGTCGGAAAAAGTGCACAATTGTTTGAATATGATATTCATCAAGCAAATCGACACACGAAGCTCCACCATTTTCAGTTGAGTTGTATAAATAAACTGTCTCAGAATTGTGCGGCAAGTTCAATATTCTTCTTAGATGGCCACGCAATTTACTTGAGTTATTGCCACAGGGATTAGTATTTCCTTGAGAAGCTGATAAAGCCATAGTTTTAATTTCACGTGTTCGGAATGCAAATGTTAGTCGAGAATGAATAAAAATCTTGTAGGCCTTGAGTTTTTGCCAACCAAATAAACCGGAATCTGCAATTTTTTTTGTGTCACTAACAACTTTATCAAGAATTGCATAGGGACTTTGATCATTGTCCTCACCTACTGGAACACCAAGATATTGATAAAATTCTTTTGACAACAATTTTTTGATTTCCTTTTCATTTATCAAGATCTCACCATTGATGTTAACTCTGGGAAGCTGCATGTAGCCACACTTCTCCGGTCGGTATTCAAATCCTATTTCTGTAGCAGCTTCAACAGCAACATCAACAATTTTTTGAAGGTTCTCGACATTGTTTGCAACAAGTGCAATGTCATCTGCATAAGCTAGAACTTGAACGGGCAAATCACCAATCATAAATGGTTCAATACATGATCTACTTATTGCTTCAAGAACAGGATTAATGGCAATCGAGAAAAGAATCATTGAAAGAGGACATCCTTGTTTAACTCCTTTTTGATTGAAAGATTAGGTGTTAAAATTGGGCCACAGCTGTAGAAAGATTGAGTGTCGGTGTAAAGTAATTTTACAATAGTAATAAATTCTTCGCTAACGCCAATAGTTTCAGAACACTCCACAAGTACTCATGAGGAACACTTCCAAATGCGTCCTTAATATCTAACCAAGCAATAGCTAATGGGGAATTCTTGCTATATTTCGAATGCTCAAGTGCAGAAGAAAGTATTGAATTGTGCTCGACACAACCTTCATGGACAGAGCCACCCTTTTGCCCAATATGCAAAATATCGTTACAAATCACCCATGATGTTAGGCGTGTAGTTAAAATAGACGCAAAGACTTTATAAATAACAGACAGCAGAGCTATTGGTCGCCAAGATGAAACTTTATCATAATTATCTGTCTTATCATGTTTCGGAATTAGTATAGTCTTGAAAGTTTTCCAGCTAGTCGGAATGATTTTACTACTGATGATTTTATTAAACAGGAAACTTAACAAAATACATTCAGGGTCAAGAAGAGCAAGATCTTTGTATTGAATACCATCAATACCCGGTGAAGTGTTATCAGCTCTCTTTAATTCGTAAATAACTTCAAACGGTAAAATATCTACAAGATTGAGAACATTTGTCGTGCTTCGACAATCTTTAAGAATTTTATTCCATGAATTCGATACTGGTCCTCGTGGCTAAATTGGTTCAGAATATCCTGAATTTCAGGCCTGACAGTGACTGGTAAGTCATTAATAATTTTATAAAAAGTTAATTTCATATTAATTAAAAATTCTGATCTACTTTTATATTTACTTATTATATTTGAGTTTTGTTTACTTCCTAGGTATGGTTCGTGGATTTAATTTCAGTGAAATTATTTAAGTGAGGAATTTGTCGAATAATGCTTTCAACTATTTGGTTAAACATCAGCATTTTCAAAACTAATAATTAATTCAAATACTTTATTTTTACGCTGTTGTAAGTCAAATTTAATTGTTTCTTTTGCTTTGTTAAAATTTTCTCTTTATCTTTGTTATTGATCTCAGAAACAATTGGAAGAACAGAGTTGATAATTCTTGCTATTTCTCTCAAATTAATGTTTTCAAGGGACATATCATGCGCATAGTTGTTGATGAAAGCACATATTAGAATTTTACTGAGCAAACCTGAACCACGAACATCATGTGGGCATTTGCCTGCTCTAATGGCACCACCACGTGAGTTTCTTATTTCATTTATTTTAGTAACTAATACTTTACAAATAAATGTATAGTTTAGGCTGACATCAAGTGTTGTTGGATCCAGAAAGTAATGCTCGTCAGTGTTATAATCAATTACCATTAGTGTTTCCCGAGACTTTGGTGGAACAAAAATGGCAAATACAACTTTCGCGTTTTGGAGGCACTTATAATTCAAATGTTCATTCAAATAATGAGTAAAATCGTCAAGAATAGCAGTACACATTGTGAAACCCAAAAGAACGAAGTCTGTTGAAAAACTTAAATTATTAAAATATTTTATTAAAATGCTGTCGGTAATCTTTCCATTTATTAGATTTAAATTTAATGAAATTTCAACACACTGTTTAGTGTTGATATCATCAAGTAGCTTATATATTTTATCATGTTGAAAATCCGATCTAAAATCAATTTTTCCAAAAACACAATGAAAGCAGTGGCATGAAAAGTTGGATCATCTGAAATGAAGCAGCGGTGGAGAATACCATGATTTATTTGAAATTTATTTTCATACTCAAGAAAAAACTATTTAAATAATCCGTAAAGTTTCCTCCTATTTCGGTTTAGTCTATCAGAAATATCAGTCTTTCGAAAATCGAAAATATTACAAGTCATACGACGGTCGAATAGAGAAGTAAACACCAATAATTTTCATTGGGAATTATGCTAATGACATGTTGAACGTCTTTGAACTGCCGAAAGTTGACGTTCTCAAAGATATAATTATTATTTTTGGGCTATTAAATTGATAGTTAGATCCGGGGAAAGAACAAGTATATTAGTATTGCTTTTAAACCATTTACTTAAGAGGAATGACACACATGACTTTTGAAATTTTGGTTTAATATTAATACTGTTATTGATGTTTCGTTTTTCGTTTTTCAAGAGTAAGCGCAATTGCTTTTTTAAAATTGATTCCCATCAAATTATTTTTAGGAAGGCCCCACCGATAACTTGGGATACTTTGTTTGAGCCAAAAATTTGAAATCATGCACCTCTCGTCTTATCCCATCTATAAAATTGTTAGGAAAAGTGTCCAAACCTTGACTTATAAGAATTGCATAAGCACAAATAAAAGGACCGCAATCAAAACTGTTCTCTTGATATATAAGATTTTGGGAAAGGGTGACAAGATGAAGCCACTTGAAGTTTGAAAATCTTATTTAAAGCAATGTTAATCTTAAGAGTAGCTTGTTTATTTTTAAACAGATTTCTATTTGCAAATATTGGGTCAATAAATATGACTCAAGCAACGATTTGCTATACACAAATAAAATCCAATGGGCATTGTTTATATTTAGCGGACAAAGAATAACCTCAGCTTTAAATACTGCATCTGGAATTGAGATAATATTTTCTTTAATGTCTGAAGATAGAATACTAATAATAAAGCACGGTAAATGTGCAAATGTAGGATTACTGATATGCCGTTCAAGGTATTGGTCAATGTCATCGTCGGTAAACCACACTTTTGGATCACGAAGTTTAGTATTTTTTAATTTAGTGCATTCTGCATCAGTCTCTTCAGAGATTGTGGCAGATTCTAAGACTGATGCTGGCACGTACCTTCACTTGGACATTGCCTTTGACACTTTTAGATTTTGTCTAGTCATCATTTTTTTATTTTCTGTAATTTTTAATTCCAAAGAAGATACAGTTTCTTCGTCAATATCAACAGGTAGAACTAGTTTTGTTTCAATATTTGTTACGTTAGAACTACTTCCTTTATTAAAGTTATCAATTTTATCGGTGAGTTCGACAGAGTTAACATGTTCTTCATAAGTTATCAAATTTTCAAGAGATTCAATGAGATCAAAAATAATCAAGCTCATTTCCTTAGTACAGTTTTTCCGACATTTCATTGATATCTGAAAGTCGTCTCTATTTTTAAGTAGAAATTTTTTCTTATCTCTGATAACAAAATACAATAATCTTTTTGCCGTAACTGTAACATTATCGTCTCTTTCAGGACGAAAATCATTGATGTAAGTAAGCAGCGAGTCTATCATACTCAATCGGTTAGTTTTTTCCGAAATTGTTTTATTAAATAAATTAAATAAATTATTTATTCTTTTAATTGTAAGTGGTGAAATTATATTTTTTAACTTATCAATTTCGCCATTAAGTAACCATTTTTTATATTTAATTAGTTTTCTTGACAACTAAATTTAAAATAGGAAGTAGAAGGAATTTGATCAGTTAATTCAGACCCCCATATTTCAAGAGTATCAATTATCAACGAATTGCATTTTCACAATCAATAATAGAATGTAATAGTAAAACATTACGGAAATAATTTAAAACAAGTACCATATGTTATGTTACTAAAATATTTTATATTACCCTTTAAGTTTAAATAATTTAGATGGAAAATTATTTCAACAATTTTATTTGAAGAAGCAGGTAATGAAATAAGCCTTTCAAGTTCTATATCGTCTTTAGATATCTTAAATAAGTCGAATAATCCAAAATTAAACATAACGTCAGAAGCATTGCTTAAATCGGGTTCTATTTTATTTGATTTTTGATTTTTAATGAATTTACCACCAGAAAATGAAATATCTTTTGTAAATTCTTTATTTACCTTTAAGTGATTAATTAAACTACTTATCTTATCAGAATCTTTGTGCATGCCTTCAGTAAAGAACATCTCTTTAATCTCTGGAAAATCAAAATAAAGTTTATCAAGCTGCGATCTTGTTAAATTAGATGACCCAATATTAAAAGATTCATTATCAGCATCTTCAGAAGTTAAAAGATCCTTCATAATAAAGTCACCATCAGCATATTTTAAGTCAGATTTTACAAGAAAGTATGGTAATTGTTTTTGAAATTTTAAATTATCCAAAGTTTTATTAATAACAGCTCTTTTATGCAGTTCGTTTTTAATAGAAACTGTTTCGGCTAATTTATGTGAAAAGACAATAAAAATTTCTTTATTGCTAATGGAGCTTTAATTAGCTTGGAACAATAATTATCAGTATTAATAAGGTTCGAAATAATGGTTTTATTTTTATTTTGAAAATTTGTTGATTTTGTAATTATCTTTTTAGTAGCATCTGTTTTTTTAATTTCACTTAACTTGATTGAAATACAGAGATTTCCATTTCTATAGAATAAACTATCACAATCTTTTATTTTAAAATTAAGTTTCGATTTATTAATCAAGGAAAGTTCATAATTAATAAGATCAAACTTGTCTTAGAATTTTTCTTTTTCAATAAACTTATGAAGCATGGATAATTATTAATAATATTACGACGCTCATTTTTATTTAAAATACGTGAAAGTAATTGCAGTTAAATCTTTTCATATTTAAAGCATCCTTAGTTTTAGTAACTTTAAAATTTTTAAGCTGTGTATTAATAGGATTTCAAGGACTATTTTCTGCATTTTCTGAAACAAGATTATAATTAGATGAGATATTTAAGTCATCATTATTATCGACATTAATTTAATTTAGTATATTTAAATTACAATTATTATCATTAAAATCAGAATTACTTAATTTATTTCAAAACAATATCAAACTTACTATTCATTCGCAAAATGTGCTCTTCAAGTTCCATTAGCTTCGCCGAAATGGCAATATTTTGTTTGAAAGTGCTTCCTTATCACATTCGTCGAACGATTTTTCAGGATCCATTGCATTCGTTGAAGATGGCAATTGATTATCACGAGTCGATTTCTTTGATACTAAATCCAACGATAGATCTGGATGAATTGGCTTCGCCGAAAGTGGCAATTGATTTGTCCATTTGATCTTTGAGAAATAAAATCCAATAATTGCTGGGAAAAAATTATTTGATTTTGTAGAATATTCTTGAAAATAACAAGTTCTGATGAACTATTATTCAATTGATTTGATGCAAATTGATCTTCCACTATCGGAAGAGATTGCGTCATCGTGTTGTGTGTGAGGAGAAAAAAAGGAGTACTTTCAATGTCAACAATTAAAATCAAGTCCCTATTGAGATAAATTCAAGTTGATACATAAATCAACTTGGCGGAATTTATTTTGTGAAAAAATAAATGCATTTCAGCCATTTCTTAAATGGCTGCTAAGTAAGTTATTTTTATATAGTTATATAACTTAAAGTTAAATTTTAAGAATTGAATTATGATTTCCTAAGAAATATGATCATAATCCAAGCTCTTAAATATAACTTTGATCAACTATTTCATATATATTATTATAAATAATATTTAGGAAATTAAGTAACAATAACTAATCTCCAAAAATATGTATTTTATTTCGGATATTATTCAAAAAATGTGAGTTGAATTATTTTTGAAGTTATAAAAATTATTATTTGCATTAAATAATTATATTTTTTATAACATATTTTGTAAAAAATTATCGATTATGTACACAAAATAATTTGGTTTATGATTATTTTTAAACCTTACCAATAGTAGTAGGATGTGAGCCCGTCAGATACAACCCCCTTTTGGCTGACGTAATCATTACGTAACATTTGACCTCTACACGCGCTGTTGATACCTGGAGATTGGCCTTTGTCCACTAGTTGCTACGTAGTAATTGACCAAAGGTCAATGACCTCTTTATTACGTCACTTGACCACAGGTCAGTCGCACATCTATTACGTCACTGATCAATCACAGTTATTATATCACTGGTCACTAACCGGATACTTATTACCTAACCCTTATTATGTCACGTAGTTGTGGACCAATACACCTTCTAGAATTTTCCACACACCTACGTTCTAGAACCTTCCACACACCTACGTTCTAGAACCGTTCACACACAAACACACATACACTGATCACCGATCAACACCCATCCATCAACATCGATTTTTTTTCGGATATTATTCAAAAAATGTGAGTTGAATTATTTTTGAAGTTATAAAAATTATTATTTGCATTAAATAATTATATTTTTTATACATATTTTGTAAAAATTATCGATTATGTACACAAAATAATTTGGTTTATGATTATTTTTTAAACCTTACCAATAGTAGTAGGATGTGAGACCGTCAGATACAACCCCCTTTTGGCTTACGTGATCATTACGTAATCACACACACACACACTGATCACCGATCAACACCCATCATCACCCATCCATCAACACCGATCAACACCGATTCACACCGATTCACACCGATCCACACCGAAATACCCAAAAAGCAACCGTCAGCACCCATCATCGCCCAACAAGCCTACAACTACGTCTACGACTAAGTCGTAGACTTAGCAAAATCACTCACTAGTACTATTCAAAATTTTATTAAATATAACAAGTTTGTTTCACAGTGAAAAGAATATGCTTAACATGAAGCATGCAATTCATACTGCAATCGTAGTAGAGAAGGTTGAATTCAAATGTAAGTTATCAAGTATTTGATCAATCAGTCTCTTCTGCAATTGGCGTCTTCTGAATTTTCTTTTGCTTGATCTGATATGAGGATTCATCGGCGTCGTCATCCGGCATTGCAAATTTAAATTATGCAGTAATAAATACTACGAACTAAGTTCTGATTTGATTTCTAAGTTTTCTAAATTCAATTACGACTTTTACAAAGGCAAAAGTCAGGTTAATAATATTGAATTTAAAGATAAATTACGAATGTAGTCTGAATCATTTCAAACAAATAAAATATTTCTGATCTCAATGAAAAGTTTAAGTTAGTTTAAATATCCATTATTTTAAATTAATTGCAGAAGTCTGGTAGAATGCCATGAACATGGTAATACCATATTTTAGCTGAGTGCAGGATATTGCTCATTGCACATTCTTTTAGCAGACCTTCTGTTTGAAGTGGTTCAATGCCAATTTTACAAATCAGATCATAAGTTGATGGAGGAATCGACCCTAATGCACCAATAATACAAGTGTAAAGCTCTACCTGATAATCAGGTTTGGCTACCTGTAATTCACTCTGAAGCAAGCTATATTTCTCAATATTTGCCTTATCAGTCAACTCAAAATGTGAAACAGAATCCATTGGACACTTAATATCAATCATGAATATTCTTTTTCTTCAGTATCAGTTATTATAAGATCGACGCGTTGTTTAGAATTCAGGACAAGAGAACAAGAATGATCAACCACGACAATAAAATTAGGATTTTTTAGATTATTCGTTATTATCTTTATACAGTCATTGTGTCTCTCTAATGTCAGTATTTGGTGAATCTTACATGACTGTAAGGCATGAGACATAGTTTCATCCTCTTTCTCACAACGTCTACAAAGTCTAGAATCCCCTTTTGTATTAGGCTTTGCATTGATGTTAAGTGTATTAGTTCGCGCTCGATGTATAAAGTTCCATGCAATTCGCCAAGTTTACTTTTAAAAATTGCTTTATTTATTTGAGGAGATAATTTTATAGCCGCTGCAATCATGTCGCTTTTATTACTCAGTTGCCACTTTTGCATATATGAGTCGTACAATGCAGAGTGAAATATCTTAGAAATTGCTTTTCGAAACTTAGTCGTAAGTATGAAAGTTCCATGACTCTTGTTATCAGATATAAAAAAACTTGCTCTTTAACAATATGAAAAGATACGGAGATTGAGTGTTCTCTTTTAAAGTAAATTATTGAAGTACGTGCACGTGAAATCTCGTTTTCCTTCCACCATGATTCAATTTAGTTTCAGCACCATTAATCCAATCAAAACTTTGTTGTAATGTAGGCTCTTTGATTCCAAGACGTGGACCCGTTACAAACTTTAGAGAGTCAATATTAACTTTTCTCGAGTAATCGCAATTGGAAGTAAAGAGTCGGAAAAAGTGCACAATTGTTTGAATATGATATTCATCAAGCAAATCGACACACGAAGCTCCACCATTTTCAGTTGAGTTGTATAAATAAACTGTCTCAGAATTGTGCGGCAAGTTCAATATTCTTCTTAGATGGCCACGCAATTTACTTGAGTTATTGCCACAGGGATTAGTATTTCCTTGAGAAGCTGATAAAGCCATAGTTTTAATTTCACGTGTTCGGAATGCAAATGTTAGTCGAGAATGAATAAAAATCTTGTAGGCCTTGAGTTTTTTGCCAACCAAATAAACCGGAATCTGCAATTTTTTTTGTGTCACTAACAACTTTATCAAGAATTGCATAGGGACTTTGATCATTGTCCTCACCTACTGGAACACCAAGATATTGATAAAATTCTTTTGACAACAATTTTTTGATTTCCTTTTCATTTATCAAGATCTCACCATTGATGTTAACTCTGGGAAGCTGCATGTAGCCACACTTCTCCGGTCGGTATTCAAATCCTATTTCTGTAGCAGCTTCAACAGCAACATCAACAATTTTTTGAAGGTTCTCGACATTGTTTGCAACAAGTGCAATGTCATCTGCATAAGCTAGAACTTGACGGGCAAATCACCAATCATAAATGGTTCAATACATGATCTACTTATTGCTTCAAGAACAGGATTAATGGCAATCGAGAAAAGAATCATTGAAAGAGGACATCCTTGTTTAACTCCTTTTTTGATTGAAAGATTAGGTGTTAAAATTGGGCCACAGCTGTAGAAAGATTGAGTGTCGGTGTAAAGTAATTTTACAATAGTAATAAATTCTTCGCTAACGCCAATAGTTTTCAGAACACTCCACAAGTACTCATGAGGAACACTTCCAAATGCGTCCTTAATATCTAACCAAGCAATAGCTAATGGGGAATTCTTGCTATATTTCGAATGCTCAAGTGCAGAAGAAAGTATTGAATTGTGCTCGACACAACCTTCATGGACAGAGCCACCCTTTTGCCCAATATGCAAAATATCGTTACAAATCACCCATGATGTTAGGCGTGTAGTTAAAATAGACGCAAAGACTTTATAAATAACAGACAGCAGAGCTATTGGTCGCCAAGATGAAACTTTATCATAATTATCTGTCTTATCATGTTTCGGAATTAGTATAGTCTTGAAAGTTTTCCAGCTAGTCGGAATGATTTTACTACTGATGATTTTATTAAACAGGAAACTTAACAAAATACATTCAGGGTCAAGAAGAGCAAGATCTTTGTATTGAATACCATCAATACCCGGTGAAGTGTTATCAGCTCTCTTTAATTCGTAAATAACTTCAAACGGTAAAATATCTACAAGATTGAGAACATTTGTCGTGCTTCGACAATCTTTAAGAATTTTATTCCATGAATTCGATACTGGGTCCTCGTGGCTAAATTGGTTCAGAATATCCTGAATTTCAGGCCTGACAGTGACTGGTAAGTCATTAATAATTTTATAAAAAGTTAATTTCATATTAATTAAAAATTCTGATCTACTTTTATATTTACTTATTATATTTGAGTTTTGTTTACTTCCTAGGTATGGTTCGTGGGATTTAATTTCAGTGAAATTATTTAAGTGAGGAATTTGTCGAATAATGCTTTCAACTATTTGGTTAACATCAGCATTTTCAAAACTAATAATTAATTCAAATACTTTATTTTTACGCTGTTGTAAGTCAAATTTAATTGTTTCTTTTGCTTTTGTTAAAATTTTCTCTTTATCTTTGTTATTGATCTCAGAAACAATTGGAAGAACAGAGTTGATAATTCTTGCTATTTCTCTCAAATTAATGTTTTCAAGGACATATCATGCGCATAGTTGTTGATGAAAGCACATATTAGAATTTTACTGAGCAAACCTGAACCACGAACATCATGTGGGCATTTGCCTGCTCTAATGGCACCACCACGTGAGTTTCTTATTTCATTTATTTTAGTAACTAATACTTTACAAATAAATGTATAGTTTAGGCTGACATCAAGTGTTGTTGGATCCAGAAAGTAATGCTCGTCAGTGTTATAATCAATTACCATTAGTGTTTCCCGAGACTTTGGTGGAACAAAAATGGCAAATACAACTTTCGCGTTTTGGAGGCACTTATAATTCAAATGTTCATTCAAATAATGAGTAAAATCGTCAAGAATAGCAGTACACATTGTGAAACCCAAAAGAACGAAGTCTGTTGAAAAACTTAAATTATTAAAATATTTTATTAAAAATGCTGTCGGTAATCTTTCCATTTATTAGATTTAAATTTAATGAAATTTCAACACACTGTTTAGTGTTGATATCATCAAGTAGCTTATATATTTTATCATGTTGAAAATCCCGATCTAAAATCAATTTTTCCAAAAAACACAATGAAAGCAGTGGCATGAAAAGTTGGATCATCTGAAATGAAGCAGCGGTGGAGAATACCATGATTTATTTGAAATTTTATTTTCATACTCAAGAAAAAACTATTTAAATAATCCGTAAAGTTTCCTCCTATTTCGGTTAGTCTATCAGAAATATCAGTCTTTCGAAAATCGAAAATATTACAAGTCATACGACGGGTCGAATAGAGAAGTAAACACCAATAATTTTCATTGGGAATTATGCTAATGACATGTTGAACGTCTTTGAACTGCCGAAAGTTGACGTTCTCAAAGATATAATTATTATTTTGGGCTATTAAATTGATAGTTAGATCCGGGGAAAGAACAAGTATATTAGTATTGCTTTTAAACCATTTACTTAAGAGGAATGACACACATGACTTTTGAAATTTTGGTTTAATATTAATACTGTTATTGATGTTTCGTTTTTCGTTTTTCAAGAGTAAGCGCAATTGCTTTTTTAAAATTGATTCCCATCAAATTATTTTTAGGAAGGCCCCCACCGATAACTTGGGATACTTTGTTTGAGCCAAAAATTTGAAAATCATGCACCTCTCGTCTTATCCCATCTATAAAATTGTTAGGAAAAGTGTCCAAACCTTGACTTATAAGAATTGCATAAGCACAAATAAAAGACCGCAATCAAAACTGTTCTCTTGATATATAAGATTTTGGAAAGGGTGACAAGATGAAGCCACTTGAAGTTTGAAAATCTTATTTAAAGCAATGTTAATCTTAAGAGTAGCTTGTTTATTTTTAAACAGATTTCTATTTGCAAATATTGGGTCAATAAAATATGACTCAAGCAACGATTTGCTATACACAAATAAAATCCAATGGGCATTGTTTATATTTAGCGGACAAAGAATAACCTCAGCTTTAAATACTGCATCTGGAATTGAGATAATATTTTCTTTAATGTCTGAAGATAGAATACTAATAATAAAGCACGGTAAATGTGCAAATGTAGGATTACTGATATGCCGTTCAAGGTATTGGTCAATGTCATCGTCGGTAAACCACACTTTTGGATCACGAAGTTTAGTATTTTTTAATTTAGTGCATTCTGCATCAGTCTCTTCAGAGATTGTGGCAGATTCTAAGACTGATGCTGGCACGTACCTTCACTTGGACATTGCCTTTGACACTTTTAGATTTTGTCTAGTCATCATTTTTTTATTTTCTGTAATTTTTAATTCCAAAGAAGATACAGTTTCTTCGTCAATATCAACAGGTAGAACTAGTTTTGTTTCAATATTTGTTACGTTAGAACTACTTCCTTTATTAAAGTTATCAATTTTATCGGTGAGTTCGACAGAGTTAACATGTTCTTCATAAGTTATCAAATTTTCAAGAGATTCAATGAGATCAAAAATAATCAAGCTCATTTCCTTAGTACAGTTTTTCCGACATTTCATTGATATCTGAAAGTCGTCTCTATTTTTAAGTAGAAATTTTTTCTTATCTCTGATAACAAAATACAATAATCTTTTTGCCGTAACTGTAACATTATCGTCTCTTTCAGGACGAAAATCATTGATGTAAGTAAGCAGCGAGTCTATCATACTCAATCGGTTAGTTTTTTCCGAAATTGTTTTATTAAATAAATTAAATAAATTATTTATTCTTTTAATTGTAAGTGGTGAAATTATATTTTTTAACTTATCAATTTCGCCATTAAGTAACCATTTTTTATATTTAATTAGTTTTTCTTGACAACTAAATTTAAAATAGGAAGTAGAAGGAATTTGATCAGTTAATTCAGACCCCCATATTTCAAGAGTATCAATTATCAACGAATTGCATTTTCACAATCAATAATAGAATGTAATAGTAAAACATTACGGAAATAATTTAAAACATAAGTACCATATGTTATGTTACTAAAATATTTTATATTACCCTTTAAGTTTAAATAATTTAGATGGAAAATTATTTCAACAATTTTATTTGAAGAAGCAGGTAATGAAATAAGCCTTTCAAGTTCTATATCGTCTTTAGATATCTTAAATAAGTCGAATAATCCAAAATTAAACATAACGTCAGAAGCATTGCTTAAATCGGGTTCTATTTTATTTGATTTTTGATTTTTAATGAATTTACCACCAGAAAATGAAATATCTTTTGTAAATTCTTTATTTACCTTTAAGTGATTAATTAAACTACTTATCTTATCAGAATCTTTGTGCATGCCTTCAGTAAAGAACATCTCTTTAATCTCTGGAAAATCAAAATAAAGTTTATCAAGCTGCGATCTTGTTAAATTAGATGACCCAATATTAAAAGATTCATTATCAGCATCTTCAGAAGTTAAAAGATCCTTCATAATAAAGTCACCATCAGCATATTTTAAGTCAGATTTTACAAGAAAGTATGGTAATTGTTTTTGAAATTTTAAATTATCCAAAGTTTTATTAATAACAGCTCTTTTATGCAGTTCGTTTTTAATAGAAACTGTTTCGGCTAATTTATGTGAAAAGACAAATAAAAATTTCTTTATTGCTAATGGAGCTTTAATTAGCTTGGAACAATAATTATCAGTATTAATAAGGTTCGAAATAATGGTTTTATTTTTATTTTGAAAATTTGTTGATTTTGTAATTATCTTTTAGTAGCATCTGTTTTTTTAATTTCACTTAACTTGATTGAAATACAGAGATTTCCATTTCTATAGAATAAACTATCACAATCTTTTATTTTAAAATTAAGTTTCGATTTATTAATCAAGGAAAGTTCATAATTAATAAGATCAAACTTGGTCTTAGAATTTTTCTTTTTCAATAAACTTATGAAGCATGGATAATTATTAATAATATTACGACGCTCATTTTTATTTAAAATACGTGAAAGTAATTGCAGTTAAATCTTTTCATATTTAAAGCATCCTTAGTTTTAGTAACTTTAAAATTTTTAAGCTGTGTATTAATAGGATTTCAAGGACTATTTTCTGCATTTTCTGAAACAAGATTATAATTAGATGAGATATTTAAGTCATCATTATTATCGACATTAATTTAATTTAGTATATTTAAATTACAATTATTATCATTAAAATCAGAATTACTTAATTTATTCAAAACAATATCAAACTTACTATTCATTCGCAAAATGTGCTCTTCAAGTTCCATTAGCTTCGCCGAAAGTGGCAATATTTTGTTTGAAAGTGCTTCCTTATCACATTCGTCGAACGATTTTTCAGGATCCATTGCATTCGTTGAAGATGGCAATTGATTATCACGAGTCGATTTCTTTGATACTAAATCCAACGATAGATCTGGATGAATTGGCTTCGCCGAAAGTGGCAATTGATTTTGTCCATTTGATCTTTGAGAAATAAAATCCAATAATTGCTGGGAAAAAATTATTTGATTTTGTAGAATATTCTTGAAAATAACAAGTTCTGATGAACTATTATTCAATTGATTTGATGCAAATTGATCTTCCACTATCGGAAGAGATTGCGTCATCGTGTTGTGTGTGAGGAGAAAAAAAGGAGTACTTTCAATGTCAACAATTAAAATCAAGTCCCTATTGAGATAAATTCAAGTTGATACATAAATCAACTTGGCGGAATTTATTTTGTGAAAAAATAAATGCATTTCAGCCATTTCTTAAATGGCTGCTAAGTAAGTTATTTTTATATAGTTATATAACTTAAAGTTAAATTTTAAGAATTGAATTATGATTTCCTAAGAAATATGATCATAATCCAAGCTCTTAAATATAACTTTGATCAACTATTTCATATATATTATTATAAATAATATTTAGGAAATTAAGTAACAATAACTAATCTCCAAAAATATGTATTTTATTTCGGATATTATTCAAAAAATGTGAGTTGAATTATTTTTGAAGTTAAAAAATTATTATTTGCATTAAATAATTATATTTTTTATACATATTTTGTAAAAAATTATCGATTATGTACACAAAATAATTTGGTTTATGATTATTTTTTAAACCTTACCAATAGTAGTAGGATGTGAGCCCGTCAGATACAACCCCCTTTTGGCTGACGTAATCATTACGTAACATTTGACCTCTACACGCGCTGTTGATACCTGGAGATTGGCCTTTGTCCACTAGTTGCTACGTAGTAATTGACCAAAGGTCAATGACCTCTTTATTACGTCACTTGACCACAGGTCAGTCGCACATCTATTACGTCACTGATCAATCACAGTTATTATATCACTGGTCACTAACCGGATACTTATTACCTAACCCTTATTATGTCACGTAGTTGTGGACCAATACACCTTCTAGAATTTTCCACACACCTACGTTCTAGAACCTTCCACACACCTACGTTCTAGAACCGTTCACACACAAACACACATACACTGATCACCGATCAACACCCATCCATCAACATCGATTTTTTTTCGGATATTATTCAAAAAATGTGAGTTGAATTATTTTTGAAGTTATAAAAATTATTATTTGCATTAAATAATTATATTTTTTATACATATTTTGTAAAAAATTATCGATTATGTACACAAAATAATTTGGTTTATGATTATTTTTTAAACCTTACCAATAGTAGTAGGATGTGAGACCGTCAGATACAACCCCCTTTTGGCTTACGTGATCATTACGTAATCACACACACACACACTGATCACCGATCAACACCCATCATCACCCATCCATCAACACCGATCAACACCGATTCACACCGATTCACACCGATCCACACCGAAATACCCAAAAAGCAACCGTCAGCACCCATCATCGCCCAACAAGCCTACAACTACGTCTACGACTAAGTCGTAGACTTAGCAAAATCACTCACTAGTACTATTCAAAATTTTATTAAATATAACAAGTTTGTTTCACAGTGAAAAGAATATGCTTAACATGAAGCATGCAATTCATACTGCAATCGTAGTAGAGAAGGTTGAATTCAAATGTAAGTTATCAAGTATTTGATCAATCAGTCTCTTCTGCAATTGGCGTCTTCTGAATTTTCTTTTGCTTGATCTGATATGAGGATTCATCGGCGTCGTCATCCGGCATTGCAAATTTAAATTATGCAGTAATAAATACTACGAACTAAGTTCTGATTTGATTTTCTAAGTTTTCTAAATTCAATTACGACTTTTACAAAGGCAAAAGTCAGGTTAATAATATTGAATTTAAAGATAAATTACGAATGTAGTCTGAATCATTTCAAACAAATAAAATATTTCTGATCTCAATGAAAAAGTTTAAGTTAGTTTAAATATCCATTATTTTAAATTAATTGCAGAAGTCTGGTAGAATGCCATGAACATGGTAATACCATATTTTAGCTGAGTGCAGGATATTGCTCATTGCACATTCTTTTAGCAGACCTTCTGTTTGAAGTGGTTCAATGCCAATTTTACAAATCAGATCATAAGTTGATGGAGGAATCGACCCTAATGCACCAATAATACAAGTGTAAAGCTCTACCTGATAATCAGGTTTGGCTACCTGTAATTCACTCTGAAGCAAGCTATATTTCTCAATATTTGCCTTATCAGTCAACTCAAAATGTGAAACAGAATCCATTGGACACTTAATATCAATCATGAATATTCTTTTTCTTTCAGTATCAGTTATTATAAGATCGACGCGTTGTTTAGAATTCAGGACAAGAGAACAAGAATGATCAACCACGACAATAAAATTAGGATTTTTTAGATTATTCGTTATTATCTTTATACAGTCATTGTGTCTCTCTAATGTCAGTATTTGGTGAATCTTACATGACTGTAAGGCATGAGACATAGTTTCATCCTCTTTCTCACAACGTCTACAAAGTCTAGAATCCCCTTTTGTATTAGGCTTTGCATTGATGTTAAGTGTATTAGTTCGCGCTCGATGTATAAAGTTCCATGCAAATTCGCCAAGTTTACTTTTAAAAATTGCTTTATTTATTTGAGGAGATAATTTTATAGCCGCTGCAATCATGTCGCTTTTATTACTCAGTTGCCACTTTTGCATATATGAGTCGTACAATGCAGAGTGAAATATCTTAGAAATTGCTTTTCGAAACTTAGTCGTAAGTATGAAAGTTCCATGACTCTTTGTTATCAGATATAAAAAAACTTGCTCTTTAACAATATGAAAAGATACGGAGATTGAGTGTTCTCTTTTAAAGTAAATTATTGAAGTACGTGCACGTTGAAATCTCGTTTTCCTTCCACCATGATTCAATTTAGTTTCAGCACCATTAATCCAATCAAAACTTTGTTGTAATGTAGGCTCTTTGATTCCAAGACGTGGACCCGTTACAAACTTTAGAGAGTCAATATTAACTTTTCTCGAGTAATCGCAATTGGAAGTAAAGAGTCGGAAAAAGTGCACAATTGTTTGAATATGATATTCATCAAGCAAATCGACACACGAAGCTCCACCATTTTCAGTTGAGTTGTATAAATAAACTGTCTCAGAATTGTGCGGCAAGTTCAATATTCTTCTCAGATGGCCACGCAATTTACTTGAGTTATTGCCACAGGGATTAGTATTTCCTTGAGAAGCTGATAAAGCCATAGTTTTAATTTCACGTGTTCGGAATGCAAATGTTAGTCGAGAATGAATAAAAATCTTGTAGGCCTTGAGTTTTTGCCAACCAAATAAACCGGAATCTGCAATTTTTTTTGTGTCACTAACAACTTTATCAAGAATTGCATAGGGACTTTGATCATTGTCCTCACCTACTGGAACACCAAGATATTGATAAAATTCTTTTGACAACAATTTTTTGATTTCCTTTTCATTTATCAAGATCTCACCATTGATGTTAACTCTGGGAAGCTGCATGTAGCCACACTTCTCCGGTCGGTATTCAAATCCTATTTCTGTAGCAGCTTCAACAGCAACATCAACAATTTTTTGAAGGTTCTCGACATTGTTTGCAACAAGTGCAATGTCATCTGCATAAGCTAGAACTTGAACGGGCAAATCACCAATCATAAATGGTTCAATACATGATCTACTTATTGCTTCAAGAACAGGATTAATGGCAATCGAGAAAAGAATCATTGAAAGAGGACATCCTTGTTTAACTCCTTTTTTGATTGAAAGATTAGGTGTTAAAATTGGGCCACAGCTGTAGAAAGATTGAGTGTCGGTGTAAAGTAATTTTACAATAGTAATAAATTCTTCGCTAACGCCAATAGTTTTCAGAACACTCCACAAGTACTCATGAGGAACACTTCCAAATGCGTCCTTAATATCTAACCAAGCAATAGCTAATGGGGAATTCTTGCTATATTTCGAATGCTCAAGTGCAGAAGAAAGTATTGAATTGTGCTCGACACAACCTTCATGGACAGAGCCACCCTTTTGCCCAATATGCAAAATATCGTTACAAATCACCCATGATGTTAGGCGTGTAGTTAAAATAGACGCAAAGACTTTATAAATAACAGACAGCAGAGCTATTGGTCGCCAAGATGAAACTTTATCATAATTATCTGTCTTATCATGTTTCGGAATTAGTATAGTCTTGAAAGTTTTCCAGCTAGTCGGAATGATTTTACTACTGATGATTTTATTAAACAGGAAACTTAACAAAATACATTCAGGGTCAAGAAGAGCAAGATCTTTGTATTGAATACCATCAATACCCGGTGAAGTGTTATCAGCTCTCTTTAATTCGTAAATAACTTCAAACGGTAAAATATCTACAAGATTGAGAACATTTGTCGTGCTTCGACAATCTTTAAGAATTTTATTCCATGAATTCGATACTGGGTCCTCGTGGCTAAATTGGTTCAGAATATCCTGAATTTCAGGCCTGACAGTGACTGGTAAGTCATTAATAATTTTATAAAAAGTTAATTTCATATTAATTAAAAATTCTGATCTACTTTTATATTTACTTATTATATTTGAGTTTTGTTTACTTCCTAGGTATGGTTCGTGGGATTTAATTTCAGTGAAATTATTTAAGTGAGGAATTTGTCGAATAATGCTTTCAACTATTTGGTTAACATCAGCATTTTCAAAACTAATAATTAATTCAAATACTTTATTTTTACGCTGTTGTAAGTCAAATTTAATTGTTTCTTTTGCTTTTGTTAAAATTTTCTCTTTATCTTTGTTATTGATCTCAGAAACAATTGGAAGAACAGAGTTGATAATTCTTGCTATTTCTCTCAAATTAATGTTTTCAAGGGACATATCATGCGCATAGTTGTTGATGAAAGCACATATTAGAATTTTACTGAGCAAACCTGAACCACGAACATCATGTGGGCATTTGCCTGCTCTAATGGCACCACCACGTGAGTTTCTTATTTCATTTATTTTAGTAACTAATACTTTACAAATAAATGTATAGTTTAGGCTGACATCAAGTGTTGTTGGATCCAGAAAGTAATGCTCGTCAGTGTTATAATCAATTACCATTAGTGTTTCCCGAGACTTTGGTGGAACAAAAATGGCAAATACAACTTTCGCGTTTTGGAGGCACTTATAATTCAAATGTTCATTCAAATAATGAGTAAAATCGTCAAGAATAGCAGTACACATTGTGAAACCCAAAAGAACGAAGTCTGTTGAAAAACTTAAATTATTAAAATATTTTATTAAAATGCTGTCGGTAATCTTTCCATTTATTAGATTTAAATTTAATGAAATTTCAACACACTGTTTAGTGTTGATATCATCAAGTAGCTTATATATTTTATCATGTTGAAAATCCCGATCTAAAATCAATTTTTCCAAAAACACAATGAAAGCAGTGGCATGAAAAGTTGGATCATCTGAAATGAAGCAGCGGTGGAGAATACCATGATTTATTTGAAATTTTATTTTCATACTCAAGAAAAAACTATTTAAATAATCCGTAAAGTTTCCTCCTATTTCGGTTAGTCTATCAGAAATATCAGTCTTTCGAAAATCGAAAATATTACAAGTCATACGACGGGTCGAATAGAGAAGTAAACACCAATAATTTTCATTGGGAATTATGCTAATGACATGTTGAACGTCTTTGAACTGCCGAAAGTTGACGTTCTCAAAGATATAATTATTATTTTGGGCTATTAAATTGATAGTTAGATCCGGGGAAAGAACAAGTATATTAGTATTGCTTTTAAACCATTTACTTAAGAGGAATGACACACATGACTTTTGAAATTTTGGTTTAATATTAATACTGTTATTGATGTTTCGTTTTTCGTTTTTCAAGAGTAAGCGCAATTGCTTTTTTAAAATTGATTCCCATCAAATTATTTTTAGGAAGGCCCCCACCGATAACTTGGGATACTTTGTTTGAGCCAAAAATTTGAAAATCATGCACCTCTCGTCTTATCCCATCTATAAAATTGTTAGGAAAAGTGTCCAAACCTTGACTTATAAGAATTGCATAAGCACAAATAAAAGGACCGCAATCAAAACTGTTCTCTTGATATATAAGATTTTGGAAAGGGTGACAAGATGAAGCCACTTGAAGTTTGAAAATCTTATTTAAAGCAATGTTAATCTTAAGAGTAGCTTGTTTATTTTTAAACAGATTTCTATTTGCAAATATTGGGTCAATAAAATATGACTCAAGCAACGATTTGCTATACACAAATAAAATCCAATGGGCATTGTTTATATTTAGCGGACAAAGAATAACCTCAGCTTTAAATACTGCATCTGGAATTGAGATAATATTTTCTTTAATGTCTGAAGATAGAATACTAATAATAAAGCACGGTAAATGTGCAAATGTAGGATTACTAATATGCCGTTCAAGGTATTGGTCAATGTCATCGTCGGTAAACCACACTTTTGGATCACGAAGTTTAGTATTTTTTAATTTAGTGCATTCTGCATCAGTCTCTTCAGAGATTGTGGCAGATTCTAAGACTGATGCTGGCACGTACCTTCACTTGGACATTGCCTTTGACACTTTTAGATTTTGTCTAGTCATCATTTTTTTATTTTCTGTAATTTTTAATTCCAAAGAAGATACAGTTTCTTCGTCAATATCAACAGGTAGAACTAGTTTTGTTTCAATATTTGTTACGTTAGAACTACTTCCTTTATTAAAGTTATCAATTTTATCGGTGAGTTCGACAGAGTTAACATGTTCTTCATAAGTTATCAAATTTTCAAGAGATTCAATGAGATCAAAAATAATCAAGCTCATTTCCTTAGTACAGTTTTTCCGACATTTCATTGATATCTGAAAGTCGTCTCTATTTTTAAGTAGAAATTTTTTCTTATCTCTGATAACAAAATACAATAATCTTTTTGCCGTAACTGTAACATTATCGTCTCTTTCAGGACGAAAATCATTGATGTAAGTAAGCAGCGAGTCTATCATACTCAATCGGTTAGTTTTTTCCGAAATTGTTTTATTAAATAAATTAAATAAATTATTTATTCTTTTAATTGTAAGTGGTGAAATTATATTTTTTAACTTATCAATTTCGCCATTAAGTAACCATTTTTTATATTTAATTAGTTTTTCTTGACAACTAAATTTAAAATAGGAAGTAGAAGGAATTTGATCAGTTAATTCAGACCCCCATATTTCAAGAGTATCAATTATCAACGAATTGCATTTTCACAATCAATAATAGAATGTAATAGTAAAACATTACGGAAATAATTTAAAACATAAGTACCATATGTTATGTTACTAAAATATTTTATATTACCCTTTAAGTTTAAATAATTTAGATGGAAAATTATTTCAACAATTTTATTTGAAGAAGCAGGTAATGAAATAAGCCTTTCAAGTTCTATATCGTCTTTAGATATCTTAAATAAGTCGAATAATCCAAAATTAAACATAACGTCAGAAGCATTGCTTAAATCGGGTTCTATTTTATTTGATTTTTGATTTTTAATGAATTTACCACCAGAAAATGAAATATCTTTTGTAAATTCTTTATTTACCTTTAAGTGATTAATTAAACTACTTATCTTATCAGAATCTTTGTGCATGCCTTCAGTAAAGAACATCTCTTTAATCTCTGGAAAATCAAAATAAAGTTTATCAAGCTGCGATCTTGTTAAATTAGATGACCCAATATTAAAAGATTCATTATCAGCATCTTCAGAAGTTAAAAGATCCTTCATAATAAAGTCACCATCAGCATATTTTAAGTCAGATTTTACAAGAAAGTATGGTAATTGTTTTTGAAATTTTAAATTATCCAAAGTTTTATTAATAACAGCTCTTTTATGCAGTTCGTTTTTAATAGAAACTGTTTCGGCTAATTTATGTGAAAAGACAAATAAAAATTTCTTTATTGCTAATGGAGCTTTAATTAGCTTGGAACAATAATTATCAGTATTAATAAGGTTCGAAATAATGGTTTTATTTTTATTTTGAAAATTTGTTGATTTTGTAATTATCTTTTTAGTAGCATCTGTTTTTTAATTTCACTTAACTTGATTGAAATACAGAGATTTCCATTTCTATAGAATAAACTATCACAATCTTTTATTTTAAAATTAAGTTTCGATTTATTAATCAAGGAAAGTTCATAATTAATAAGATCAAACTTGGTCTTAGAATTTTTCTTTTTCAATAAACTTATGAAGCATGGATAATTATTAATAATATTACGACGCTCATTTTTATTTAAAATACGTGAAAGTAATTGCAGTTAAATCTTTTCATATTTAAAGCATCCTTAGTTTTAGTAACTTTAAAATTTTTAAGCTGTGTATTAATAGGATTTCAAGGACTATTTTCTGCATTTTCTGAAACAAGATTATAATTAGATGAGATATTTAAGTCATCATTATTATCGACATTAATTTAATTTAGTATATTTAAATTACAATTATTATCATTAAAATCAGAATTACTTAATTTATTCAAAACAATATCAAACTTACTATTCATTCGCAAAATGTGCTCTTCAAGTTCCATTAGCTTCGCCGAAAGTGGCAATATTTTGTTTGAAAGTGCTTCCTTATCACATTCGTCGAACGATTTTTCAGGATCCATTGCATTCGTTGAAGATGGCAATTGATTATCACGAGTCGATTTCTTTGATACTAAATCCAACGATAGATCTGGATGAATTGGCTTCGCCGAAAGTGGCAATTGATTTTGTCCATTTGATCTTTGAGAAATAAAATCCAATAATTGCTGGGAAAAAATTATTTGATTTTGTAGAATATTCTTGAAAATAACAAGTTCTGATGAACTATTATTCAATTGATTTGATGCAAATTAATCTTCCACTATCGGAAGAGATTGCGTCATCGTGTTGTGTGTGAGGAGAAAAAAAGGAGTACTTTCAATGTCAACAATTAAAATCAAGTCCCTATTGAGATAAATTCAAGTTGATACATAAATCAACTTGGCGGAATTTATTTTGTGAAAAAATAAATGCATTTCAGCCATTTCTTAAATGGCTGCTAAGTAAGTTATTTTTATATAGTTATATAACTTAAAGTTAAATTTTAAGAATTGAATTATGATTTCCTAAGAAATATGATCATAATCCAAGCTCTTAAATATAACTTTGATCAACTATTTCATATAAATTATTATAAATAATATTTAGGAAATTAAGTAACAATAACTAATCTCCAAAAATATGTATTTTATTTCGGATATTATTCAAAAAATGTGAGTTGAATTATTTTTGAAGTTAAAAAATTATTATTTGCATTAAATAATTATATTTTTTATACATATTTTGTAAAAAATTATCGATTATGTACACAAAATAATTTGGTTTATGATTATTTTTTAAACCTTACCAATAGTAGTAGGATGTGAGACCGTCAGATACAACCCCCTTTTGGCTTACGTGATCATTACGTAATCACACACACACACACTGATCACCGATCAACACCCATCATCACCCATCCATCAACACCGATCAACACCGATTCACACCGATTCACACCGATCCACACCGAAATACCCAAAAAGCAACCGTCAGCACCCATCATCGCCCAACAAGCCTACAACTACGTCTACGACTAAGTCGTAGACTTAGCAAAATCACTCACTAGTACTATTCAAAATTTTATTAAATATAACAAGTTTGTTTCACAGTGAAAAGAATATGCTCAACATGAAGCATGCAATTCATACTGCAATCGTAGTAGAGAAGGTTGAATTCAAATGTAAGTTATCAAGTATTTGATCAATCAGTCTCTTCTGCAATTGGCGTCTTCTGAATTTTCTTTTGCTTGATCTGATATGAGGATTCATCGGCGTCGTCATCCGGCATTGCAAATTTAAATTATGCAGTAATAAATACTACGAACTAAGCTCTGATTTGATTTTCTAAGTTTTCTAAATTCAATTACGACTTTTACAAAGGCAAAAGTCAGGTTAATAATATTGAATTTAAAGATAAATTACGAATGTAGTCTGAATCATTTCAAACAAATAAAATATTTCTGATCTCAATGAAAAAGTTTAAGTTAGTTTAAATATCCATTATTTTAAATTAATTGCAGAAGTCTGGTAGAATGCCATGAACATGGTAATACCATATTTTAGCTGAGTGCAGGATATTGCTCATTGCACATTCTTTTAGCAGACCTTCTGTTTGAAGTGGTTCAATGCCAATTTTACAAATCAGATCATAAGTTGATGGAGGAATCGACCCTAATGCACCAATAATACAAGTGTAAAGCTCTACCTGATAATCAGGTTTGGCTACCTGTAATTCACTCTGAAGCAAGCTATATTTCTCAATATTTGCCTTATTAGTCAACTCAAAATGTGAAACAGAATCCATTGGACACTTAATATCAATCATGAATATTCTTTTTCTTTCAGTATCAGTTATAATAAGATCGACGCGTTGTTTAGAATTCAGGACAAGAGAACAAGAATGATCAACCACGACAATAAAATTAGGATTTTTTAGATTATTCGTTATTATCTTTATACAGTCATTGTGTCTCTCTAATGTCAGTATTTGGTGAATCTTACATGACTGTAAGGCATGAGACATAGTTTCATCCTCTTTCTCACAACGTCTACAAAGTCTAGAATCCCCTTTTCTATTAGGCTTTGCATTGATGTTAAGTGTATTAGTTCGCGCTCGATGTATAAAGTTCCATGCAAATTCGCCAAGTTTACTTTTAAAAATTGCTTTATTTATTTGAGGAGATAATTTTATAGCCGCTGCAATCATGTCGCTTTTATTACTCAGTTGCCACTTTTGCATATATGAGTCGTACAATGCAGAGTGAAATATCTTAGAAATTGCTTTTCGAAACTTAGTCGTAAGTATGAAAGTTCCATGACTCTTTGTTATCAGATATAAAAAAACTTGCTCTTTAACAATATGAAAAGATACGGAGATTGAGTGTTCTCTTTTAAAGTAAATTATTGAAGTACGTGCACGTTGAAATCTCGTTTTCCTTCCACCATGATTCAATTTAGTTTCAGCACCATTAATCCAATCAAAACTTTGTTGTAATGTAGGCTCTTTGATTCCAAGACGTGGACCCGTTACAAACTTTAGAGAGTCAATATTAACTTTTCTCGAGTAATCGCAATTGGAAGTAAAGAGTCGGAAAAAGTGCACAATTGTTTGAATATGATATTCATCAAGCAAATCGACACACGAAGCTCCACCATTTTCAGTTGAGTTGTATAAATAAACTGTCTCAGAATTGTGCGGCAAGTTCAATATTCTTCTTAGATGGCCACGCAATTTACTTGAGTTATTGCCACAGGGATTAGTATTTCCTTGAGAAGCTGATAAAGCCATAGTTTTAATTTCACGTGTTCGGAATGCAAATGTTAGTCGAGAATGAATAAAAATCTTGTAGGCCTTGAGTTTTTGCCAACCAAATAAACCGGAATCTGCAATTTTTTTTGTGTCACTAACAACTTTATCAAAAATTGCATAGGGACTTTGATCATTGTCCTCACCTACTGGAACACCAAGATATTGATAAAATTCTTTTGACAACAATTTTTTGATTTCCTTTTCATTTATCAAGATCTCACCATTGATGTTAACTCTGGGAAGCTGCATGTAGCCACACTTCTCCGGTCGGTATTCAAATCCTATTTCTGTAGCAGCTTCAACAGCAACATCAACAATTTTTTGAAGGTTCTCGACATTGTTTGCAACAAGTGCAATGTCATCTGCATAAGCTAGAACTTGAACGGGCAAATCACCAATCATAAATGGTTCAATACATGATCTACTTATTGCTTCAAGAACAGGATTAATGGCAATCGAGAAAAGAATCATTGAAAGAGGACATCCTTGTTTAACTCCTATTTTGATTGAAAGATTAGGTGTTAAAATTGGGCCACAGCTGTAGAAAGATTGAGTGTCGGTGTAAAGTAATTTGACAATAGTAATAAATTTTAGTAAAGATTACATTAATAAGCTAAAATTTACTGACAATAATTCCACATATAAAGCTAAATTATTGATTTCTCTACTTTACATTGGATTTAACCCCTAAAGTGACTGTAATTTAATGAATTACAGTATTGAAATTTGTTTACATAAATCCTACAATAGCTAGATTTATTAAAATGCAGTAAGAATCTTTAATGAATTTCTCTTACATGCAATAGTAATACCCTAATATCCCAACAAATATTTGATTAAGACTCCTCAATCGTAACCATTTATTAAACTTTTCACCTTTATTTGGTAATTTACCGATCATTTCACGTAAAACTCTACTTTTATCTGTACATACTTGATATTTAGCCATAATTTATCCCTTAAAATTGATATATTTTTGATAATTTTAATGTAAAATGTAACATTAAATGATTATTTCTACTCAATATTTACCTTTGATTAATTTCTTTTAACACTGAATAATATGAAATTACTTATACTGATATACAAATTATTATTACGTCATAATAAATCGATTAAATTTCTAACTCAATATTTCCCCTAGTAACTTACTACATCTAAACTCGATATTCAAACTTGTAAAGCATACTTGAATTGATCAAAATCCCAATCCATAGTGATAAATATAACCTTTCAATTATATCTAAAACTCTGAAATATTCATATGTTGGAATACTCTCTTTAAAATTGATGCAGTTCTCTTAAAAGTTTACGTCAAATTCTCAATAAATTCTTTAGTAATATTAATTGAACTTCGATTAGATATAAAATTCATGAAAACTATATCGAAAATCCTTAATTTAAACTAAAGTATTTAACAGACTCTACATTATACTAAGTGGACATATATGATAAATTTATATACTAGCTATTATTCAATACATTATTACAAGTTTTAGTCTAATAAAACACAATTTCCATATTGAAGCCAATTTAACGATAAAAAATATTTAATCGAATATCAAACGTTGATAACTAATTCTTAAATAACCAAAGAAGTAGTATTATCAAATTGAATACTAGTATTAATTCTGAAATATAATTTCTTAATAGTTTTAATGTCCAAAATTTTGGTTTATTTAATTTTCTTAATCAAATTTTCTCTCTAAATGATTATACAAATTTCTAAATAAGTATCATTTGCGTATATGTACCCATAAAATTATTTAAAATCTGTACAATTATTGTTATCAACCTAAGATCAGCTTTTATTTATTTCAAATAATATAGTTGAAAGTAATCATTTTGATGGATCATTTTGATAATTGTTTTAGTTTTAGCTTACTTTTGAGGTAAACTTATAAATTTATTTAACCGCAATATTTAAATATTTGCAAATAATTAAATCTCTTTTACATTTACATTTTATTTATTTGAAATAATATAGTTGAAAGTAATCATTTTGATAATTTATTTTGTTTTAGTTTACTTTTGAGGCAAACTTTTAAATTTATTTAACCGCAATATTTAAATATTTGTAAATAATTAAATCTCATTTGCAAATAAAATATTTACATAATTATATGAATTTTCGCTAATATATAACACATAAGCTTCTTGGAATGGTTCTATCGAACTAAAACATAATTTCTTTCTAAAATATCATTTTTATTAATTAATTTAATTAGGTATAATAATTGAATATTTTTATTGTTTTAATAGAATTATATCACAAATTTTAAATATTATTTACCGCAGTTTTTCAATTCGAAACTAATTAAATCTTCACAATAAATTATTTACATAAATTACTAGAAATTTTAATAAACAACACAAAATATATTAAGAATATTAACATATATTTTTTAGCATAGGTTACTAGAATACTAAAAGATTATCCGAATGATCAATTGATCATTAAAATTGATAAAAGTCGATAATAATACTAGTATTCAATTTAAAATACATAAAATTTGTTAAAATCGAACACTTTCCTTATGTTTCAAGCTGTAGCATACGAAGTCATACGAAGACTTAAAATTAATCCCAACTTCATTTAAACTACTTATATAATAAGAAATGTTATTGATCTAGGTTGATAACAATAATTGTACAGATTTTAAATAATTTTATGGGTACATATACGCAAATGATACTTATTTAGAAATTTGTATAATCATTTAGAGAGAAAATTTGATTAAGAAAATTAAATAAACCAAAATTTTGGACATTAAAACTATTAAGAAATTATATTTCAGAATTAATACTAGTATTCAATTTGATAATACTACTTCTTTGGTTATTTAAGAATTAGTTATCAACGTTTGATATTCGATTAAATATTTTTTATCGTTAAATTGGCTTCAATGTGGAAATTGTGTTTAATTAGACTAAAACTTGTAATAATGTATTGAATAATAGCTAGTATATTAATTTATCATATATGTCCACTTATTATTATTATTATTAATTATAGTTTAACATATTATTTTTAATATTATTATTATGAGTTATCATTATTTAAATTATTATTATTTAATTTATTATTATTATTATGATTTATTAATAACAATATTATTATTATTATAATTATATTATTACTATTATTATTATTATTGTCATTTATAATTGGCATTATTATTATTATCATAACATTAAAATAGAATAAAAACCAAAATTTTAAAATTTTGATCTTTTCAAATGAATAGATTCGAGGGCGAATCTTTATTAAAGGGGGAAATATGTTGGGGTATTGTGAAAAAGCACAGTAAAATCGATAAAACACAAAAATGATAAAAGTGCAACATTAATTAAAAAATTTATAAAAATTCAAAAGTAATATTGATCGAGGGAAATTGGTATGGTTGAACGTCAAATTGAGAGACGAGTCCAGAAATAATAATAAAAATTTAGTGAGGGGTCACTAGAAAATAATATAAGATAAAAAATGAAATTAATTAAGAAAAATTAATTACTAATGGGAAGCTCGAGTCAATGGGAAGTCCGAGGCAATGGGAAACCCGAGAGATGTGGAAAATCCGAGAGCTGAGGAAAACCCGAGAGACGAGGATAACCCGGCGTATAGAGGGAATAATATAGCAGGATAAATTAGCCTAAACAACATTAAATGGGCGCCACTGAGTTACGGAGAGGTAGTTATTTCGTAATTGGTAATTTAGTAATGGACCAAACGTTGTTGAAAAATGTCGGTCTGTGGAAAGTCATTATTGATTATAATTTAATAATGTAGAAAATGTTGTTGACAATCGTCGGAAAACAGTCTGAGCAGGAGTATAAAAGAAAAAAGGAAAAACACGAAAGGACAGACATTATTAACCAGAGTGGATCGACGTGAACGAGTAGTAACTAGGTTAGTAGAGGAATCTAAATCCAAGTAAAGTCAAAGTTATCTATAAGAAAATGTGCTTCTCCCTTGGACAACCTACCGTAAGATAATCAGAGTCATACAGTGGTTAAAAGGTGCAAATAAATTAGTGAAATTGTGATTGCAAACATTGAAATAAAACGGATTGAGTTGTTACTGTGATAAAGTGCAAATAAAGTTATTCTGTGTTGGGTTTGCTTAATTGATTCAAAAAGAACAGGAGGAGTCAGAGGGAACCGACTTTCAATAATAGTAACCCAACAAATATATAAATTGACAGAAAGCGTTCTACTATGTCGAAATTTTTCCGGCACACAGCCGAAACATCACTGCAAGTCAGTAAAATCTATATACCTATCCAGATGTGTATGTGCGGTTCATCCGTTAATATCTCGTGCCCGTGAAGGTTCTGGCGTGCCCAACGCAAGAACCCAAACGTCAATACATGTCGCTTATAGGGGAAGATGGAAGGTGGAGAGTAGTCTTTTGGCTGCCTCTTCTTCATCCATCTTCCGAAAACTCGACCTAAAATCAAGTTACTCATCGGCTCAAAATCATCTACACCGAGTAGTCCAGTGGGCACTCGTATTATCATAATATCGATATATCTACCCTAAGATCAAATAAGGAAGGTGAATGTGGGAAAACAAGTTCACATTGAAAATCAATTTTAAAAACGAATAATCGAAAATAAAACTCCGAGTTAAAATATCGATAACGTTAACGTTGAAAATCAATCTTAAAAGTGAATAATCAAAATGAATAATACTCTGTGTTAAAGACCTTAATAACGATAATGTAAACATAAAATGAATAATCTGACATAACAACCAGAGTTATCAGCCCGTAATAAGGTAGGTCCATTCAACGACGATAAAATTAGAGCAAAATAAATCACTAAAACCCCAAATAACGGTAAGTAAAAAATTAGATAAATGTATTGTTTAATGATCTCAATAAGTAGTCTGAAGGTTTTGTAATTATTAAACCCAAAATCTTTGGCGTGCATATTATTAAGATGCGAGTCTGAACAAAGAGATAAGTTAAATGAAATGGAATTATTGAAATAATGTAACAGTAATCAATAAAATATTAGCAAGGGAACCTAACCGAATAACATTCAAAAGTATAATTAATCTAAGTCGAAATAAAAGTAATAATACAAAACTTTAACGGTAATGGAATAGCAGTGCAAATTGCTGGGCCAGAACACAAACGGCCTTGTGAATGTTTAAATGAATCGGTAACACACATGCCAATATAACATGCCGATTAATTCAAAACCTATTAAAACACCAATTAACCCTATCAAAATATGAGAAAGAAGACAATGACATATAAAATAATAAACATAAAAATAAATTAAAATAATAACAAAATATTTGGAATAGAGAAAAGGGAAATAGGAAGATATTAGACTTCCTACATCGAAAACAAAGACGAGATGAATCTAATGCAGTATATGCCTGTGAACTAAAGAAATTATGTAAAGAAGCCTTCGGAGATACAGATATGGCCGAAGATAAAATGGTAGATGTCTTCATAAGAGGAATCAAAAGGGAAGACATACGAGCCAACCTTGGATGCTTGGCACCAGAAACACTAGATAAAGCAGTAGCAATCGCAAATAGATGTGAAGCCCATCTTGGATTGGGATATCAAGTAGCATTAATGGTCACAGAACCAACAACTCCAACAGCCAATGCCAACAATCAAAACAACAATGCAAACCCGGCCATGAATCAATTCATTCCAAGAGCTCAACAGATGTTCAAGCCACCGCCAACAAGAAATCCTGAGGATAGAGGTAATAACCAAGTAAGTTATAATAATAATTTCAGGAACAACCCGAATGCGAATGAGATATGTTCCACGTTCCAACGAAAGGGACACCGAACGGAAAACTGTTTTCGGAACCACAACTGCCAGAAATGCGGCAGAAGAGGACATACTGAAAGAATATGCGGACAATTTGAAGACAGGGCATGTTACAATTGCGGTCAAAAAGGGCATATTGCAAGGTGATGCAACATGAGAGAGAACCAAATCAACAAAGATCGAATAACCTACGAGAAACCCACAGATCAACGTAATACAGGAAATTGATATGTTGCGAGAAACACTACAACGAATGCCCAGGGAATTAAAAGAGATGATGCAACAGATGCCCGCCAATATACAACAACAACGAATTAATGTAATGAGAAGCAATGAAGAGATTCAATAGCTGCGAACAAGAGAATATCAAGAGTAACAACAAGCCGAATGGCGGAGATTGCAAACAGAGGAAGCTCAAGAGATTCAACAAAGATGGGAAAATCGGAAACAAACCCCGAAAAGAATTAATATGATGAGAATAGAAACCCCAGATGAAATCCACACTGCGGAGCAGTGTGTTGAGAACGAAGGGGAGGAGATATGATAGTCGAAGAGAAAGCGACCGAATTAAATACGATGGAAAAAATAGAAGCAATCAATGAATTTGCAGAAGAGGAAAAACAAAGACGGCGACAACTAAATGAAACGACAACTGAGAAATTAAATGAACCAGAAACCCAAGAAAGAAAACAAGAAGAAATGATGATAACGGAAGACCAAAGTGAAGAAACATTGAAATATGAGATGGAACTACTTGCAAAAGAAGCATTGATGCAAAAACTAGATAATGCATTCGAAAAAATGGAGCAAGAAGAAGCTCTAGAACAGGAAAAAGATCAATTAAAAGAAAAAGAGGACACTCTAAAACAAGAAAAAGATCAATTAAAAAAGAAGGCACTAATACTGAAACTGGATGAAGCGCTAAAGAAAATAGTACAAGAACAAGCATTAGATCAAAAAATAGAATTATTGGCAAAGAAAGCCCTATCACAAAAATAGAAGAACCAAGATTAGAACTACAAAAAGATGAACAAGAAGCATCAACGTCAAAAGAAAAGGTATCAGAACCAATAGTAACAAAAAATCAAATCCAGAGGATACTGCTACAAAAAATAGAAACAAGAATCAGAAGAGAAAAACCCACGTGGAGTGAAGAGCAAATCGAGAACAGAATAAAAGAAATATGGCTTCAAACAAAAGGACCAACAAAGACAATGAATGAGGAAAGACGACCGTATATCAACATGCTTAGACAAACATCAGACGATCAAACAGACAAAGACGAAAGCGAAATAAGCAGTCTGGGTGGAAAAATATTTCAATCATGTAAGGAAAATAAACCGAATAAAGAGGAACCAAAATCAGAAACTGAAGAAATGGAAACGAACGTGCCAAGAGAGGATGAAACAGAAATATTGAAAGAAATCAACGAAATAGTGGAAGAGGTAGATAGAAACCAGATGTTTATAAACCTTCAAGATACAACAACGTATAGCAGAATAATGAAACTAATTGCGAAAGGATATCAACAAGATAATGGTACGTTCACAGTATCATGGAAAGATATGATAAAAACGTATCAAGAGAATTTAAAAGAATATGATAGAGCAGAATATCAAGTAATTATCGATCTTCCAAAGATGCCGAGACAGATAATAGCAACAAGAGGTGAAAATACCAACGAATTTTACGAATGGGTGGTGAAAAAGCTAGGACCCAGTTATAAAAATATACCTCTATATCACCAGGGAAGAAAGATAAAGCGAGACATACACCTCGCGGATGCGCTAATATGGCCAAATGGAATAAATGTAATAACACTAAACAAGAGTGAAACCGAGGAAACGACAACGGAAATATGGCAAAAAATTCAAACGTTATACATCAGAGAAATAAAACAGGATTGGAAAGAGAGAGACAAAAAATAATGAGACAAAACCAAATTAAAATGACAGAACAAGCCATAGGTCAAGCCAGAAAATATATTAATCGATTGTCGCTAACTAGACCGATTTCAATTAAAATGTTTGTAGAAGCTGTACGAGATACAGATATCATGAGATTCGATAATGAGAGAACAGATGAGCTGATAGCTAAATATGGAGAACATCAAAGAGACATGAGGGGAGACGAACCAATAAAGTTAAAGATAAAATTACCCAACGATGAAACAAAAGAAATATTGTTGGACCCCGATTGTTAAATGCATGAATTATACCGACGGATAAACCTCGAAATCATCCAACCGATAATCGAAAGTAGTGATGATGGTATGGTGGAAGACGTGGCAATAATGGATCACAAACGACAAATAAGCCCGCGAGAACGAACCCCGATATACGAATTAGGTATATCGGAAGATGGGCAAACCATTAATATCATAGCCATGGATGAACCAGAGAGGAAAAATTCGACAAAAAAGGAACAACAGATTAAAGAATTCCAGGAGGAGATGAAAAGAAAATGGATCAAATATTAACCATCTACCAGGTGTGGAGACAAGATGCGAAGTTGAGCACAAAATTACAAACTATCGATCAACACCCTGGAAAAAGGTATATGACGAAAATACAAAGGAATGGAAATGGAAAACGGAGAGAACCGAACCGAAATGGAGAAAATACGTACCAGGAGAAGCGCCAGAAGACGCAGCTAATGAAACAACCTTAGAACTATACGAAGATGAGCCATACGAAGATTTCCAGATGAAATGATAAACGAAATCGAATGGCAACCAGAGGAAGACGAAGAAATAAATGATAGAGCTCGATTAGCCTCGTATACATGGAAAATACGTGGATGGGCAGAAAAGGTGAAGTTGGCGGAAGAGGAGAAAATCATCAGCTATACAAGCCATCAGTTCTATACAGAAATTGGAGGATACCGTATGAAATTAAGAGTATACCCAAATAGAGATGGGGTAGCAAAAGGAAAATATCTATCAGTGTATTTCCTATTGGCAAAGGGCAGATACGATGAAAAACTGGAATGGCCATTTAATCGAAAAACCGTAATTTCGATAGATAAATCCGGAAAATTGGAAGGAAGACACAGTGAAAAATTGGGAGTAGAACCAAGATCTATGATCTGCCAGAAACCAAAATCCACCGAAAATATAGCAGGAGGAGTACCACAGTTCCTATTGAAAAAATACGTGACATCCCAATTCGTAAAAGAAGACACGATACATATTACTATCGAAGTAGAAACGGAACAAGAAATGAAACTGCGAATTCAACAAGAACAAGTGAGACCGCGAATCAATGTACTCGAAAAACGAGTTCCCGGAACAAGATATTTGCCCACTGATATGGACGATTCTGTGGAAGAAGAATTGACAAGATTAGCAGAAACACAAAAATGTAGAGAGTTAGCAGCGATATTGAGAACCGGCGCAAAGAATCAAAGACGAACCGTAACAGATCTAAAAATGGATTATCGACTCATGCAACAGAATAGAAAATTTACGAAATATCGTAAAGGAAATGGAGGAATATCGAAGAGTCTATGTTTGGTACCCAGAACAATTCAGAGAAATCATCAGAAAATGGAAACATACTGAATGGGCAGCCGAAACGATAGAAAAGTACAGTCTAAAAATTATGACGCCAGACTTCGAACAAGAGAAATACCATAAGAAGAGAATATCATACGAATACCATACGAATTGCCATTCCACTTACAACACGATGGACGATCATTAGATGACGATCTCGAAATTGGAGTCACACCAATGCAATTGGGGGTAATAAATATATTAACAGTGGCAAAGATCGCAGGCAGAGAACTCAACAAGAGAGAAATCAAAAAAGAAAGCGCCAAAAGGACGACAAGAAAGTCTTAATACGCCAGAAGTCCCACCTGCAGCAGATGAAGTAATCGTCATCACAACAAGAGATGAAGAGATACTGAATGATCTCAATGACATCGTGAATGGAGAAGCAACCAGAAAAGTTCCGGAATCAAGAGATTTATTCATTACGGATAACGAAAATGACATGACAACAGACGAACTGGACGAGCTAGTACGTGCACAGAGGCAACCAGTCGAAATAATAAAACCAGACACCGAAGAGAAAAATGGAAAGAAAGAGAGGAGACGCCGAAATTCAACAGGAAACGAATGGGACAACTGGACAAAAGGGCAAGAACAAGGAGCAAAGTGGATCAACAGATTAATAGCTGATATGCAGGGATTAGCAATTCTAGAAATAAAGAGAAATTTGAAAATCAGTAATATCGGGACAGAAGCGAAACAACTTTGGGCAGCAATAAAGCCAATAATAAATAAAATCATGGACAATAAAGTGCGAACTACCACCAAAGATCCGGAAGAATTGCTATTGATAATAAATCACTTAACTAAACGATCAGATGACCCAAACAGATATTTCAGATAGCATTTCACTGTGGACATCATTCACATTTAACAATTATAGAAGCCGGAACGGAGACAACTGTGGTTTCGGTAACCCGAAGTGAATGTGAAGAAGGATTTACGACAGGACGTATCCAAATAGCCGGACGAATTCAAGTAGCAGCAGAAGAGGGAAAAATAAAAACTACCAGAGTATAGGCTGCGGGAAGAATAACGGCTGGAGACGGAACATGCGAAGGAGGAGAATACACGCTACTAAATCAATAAGTTAAAGGAGTAGTGGTGATAGAAAGCTATCAAGTAAAGTTAGAGAAGTATCAATGATATTTTGATCCGGACACTCAAGCAATGAAAAAGTACCCTCAATGTTTGGCAACAGATATATCATGCAATACGGGAATGTCAACGATCGTATACCACGCCGATACCACAACTTGTCAGCTTACCCTACTAAAAATCGAGAACTGGAAAAATCGTAAAACCAACAATTACCACAACCATCGGATCAGAGGTCACACCAACAGTTGTAATATCAACCGATACTACAATCGGAATGAGATTCATAAAAGGACGAATGGTGAGTAAGTGCGACGAAATGGTATCTGGTACAAACTACAAAGGAATATTTCTATCACGAACAATAATACCAAATGCAAAAGCGCAAATAGACCCCAAGGATGTAAAACTGTATTTCTATATAAATAACAAGATGGATTTCTTATATCATAAAGGATTAGCATCAACAGAGAAAATATACTACGATTTAGTTAAAAATGACTGTATCTTGAACAGAGAAATACTAAAAACTAAATTAGCAATGCCAATCACGAATCCAGATAACTCAATTCCATTACTACCACTCCAAGAAGGATATTTCGGAAGAATCGTCGGCGAAGTAATGTATACGTACAAATGTGAAAAGACAATCGCAAAATTGCCAGAGAATTCAACAATCCCGAGAGACAAATGCATAAATGAATTAGAAATAATGCATAAAGAAAAAATCAGATTCGCTCAACCAGTAACAAGGATGATAAATCCAGAAAAATTTGTACCCAACATGTTCAGTTGCAGCAACGTATATGGAACATTGTTCGAAATAAGAGATGGAAGTTGGTTACAATTTCCAACTCGAGTAATAGTAGCCCCACCAAAAATATTTGGACTCACAGAATTGGCCAGTGAAGCAGAATTCAAACCAGTGGATATATCACAAAGTGGGATATACCAGACAAAAGATCTGGAACGAGCCAGAGAACACTTACTATTCCCAGCGCAAAGACAAGCAATATTATCCAATATAGTGACGATAACGGGAGGTAACAACTATGGGGAAAAACCCAACTACGAATTGTTATTATCACTAGACCATTTCCAACATGCTACAGCAAACATGATGAAAGCCATGTGGGGAAGATTCTTAATCTTCGGACAAATGATGGCAGGAATTTTAGGAATTATACTCATAATTCAAATTGTAAGAGTGATCCTAACGCAAATGTTAGCATGTTTCGATATATATAAAAGAGAAAGGAAAATAAACTGGAAGATGGCCATAGGATTCTTACCGTTCTTAGCAAAGACAATGGTGTAGCATGGACACTCGAAGGACATCCACAAGATAAAAAGATTGGTAGGAATTCTAACTAAAATGAATGGTACCGATGAAGAAGTCGGACGAAAATTCAAAGCGATAATGAGATTAGAAGCCGAGAGAACCAGAATAAAACGACAGAAAACAAGCAACTGGAGGCGATGGATGGACCTAAAAAACAGCGACCTAAACAGCGACAACAGCGACAACGACGATAACCAAGGAGAAACACAGATACTAACTCAAGAACAGCTCAAACAATGGGAAAACCGAAATACAAAGCATAGTGAACATTAAAACCATCCACCACCAGTATATGAATGTATGAAGAAAGCAGCAAAATCAGTAGAAAGAAATACGCCAGTAGAAAGACACGTGCCAATATCAAGACCAACAACACTACGGAACCTATATCCAGCACCATACGAACCGAATTGGGCAGAATTGATACCAAGAACCTGCCAAAGATCGAGAAGTGTGGATCAAGACCCGGAAACACGAACCATAGCCATGTTGCAAACGTTAGCCGGACCAACGTTAACGATACCCATACATATAAATGGAGTAGAGATAAAAGCAATGATTGATACCGGAGCAAACATCTCAGCATAAAAAATGGACAAGATACCAGGAAGGTTATGGCCATGTATTGAGGAAGCTAACATGGATGTAATAACCTGCAGCAAAGAATCAGTAGCAGTCATCGGAAAAATCTGGTCGATAATCGAATATAAAAATTTAAAAATCAATACTTATTTGGCAGTCATCAAGAGATTAAGCGTGGACTGCATAATCAGAACAGATCTCATGCCAGAGCTATTAAAGGAAATAATAATAGATCTAGGATCTATGGAGTTGAGAGATAAAACCGGACGAATATGCATGTTGAAATTAGAAGTGAGATGCTCAGAGAAAATAGTAGTACCTAGACGTACACAAATGATCTGTTACGTAAAAGTAAACGAGGAAACTAGAGGTGAAATGATCTTCGAACCTAACCATAAATTTGAGAAAAAGAGAGAACTGCCATTAGCCAGAGAAATAGTATATGTAAACGATAACAGCGAAATTCCAATCAACATTACTAATTTCGATGAGGAAGACAAAGTAATTTACGAAAACGAAAGATTTGGGAAACTAACACCGGTGATGGACATTAAACTCCGATCAACGAAAACCAAGGGAGCTGAGGAGGAATTATGGACAATTGACAGCCAGCTACTAAATGAAAGAAGAGCAACTTCAAAAGCTACTGATGGAATTTAAAGATATATTTGCAGCATCCAATTTAGAACTCGGCACAAGCGATGTGACGCAACACACTATACCACTGACAGATAATACCCCAATAACGTTACGACCATATCGACTAGCAGAAGCCCAGAAATCCGTGGCAGAAAAGGAGGTTCAAAATATGTTAGACGCATGAGTAATTGAACCGAGTTGCTCACCATGGCAATTCCCAGTGGTCATGGTAAAGAAAAAAGACGGAACACTACGGTTCTGTATAGATTACCGACGACTCAACGCGGTAACCAAAAGAGATACATACCCATTGCCAGATATAAATGAAATGTTACAAACGATACACGGAGCAGCTTATTTCACATCGCTAGATTTAAAAAGTGGTTATTGGCAAATAAAGGTCAAGGAAGAGGACCGAGAGAAAACTGCCTTTACAATCGGAAAAGATCTATATCAATTTAAGAAAATGCCATTCGGATTAACCAACGCGCCAGCTTCATTCCAGAGATGTATGAACTTTGTAACTCATGGCATCAAACAGTGTATGATATATATTGATGATTTATTAATTTATTCTAGCACTTTCGAACAACATCTAAAGGATATCCGAAACGTATTCGTCCGATTACGGCAATGGAAGTTAAAATTAAAACCATCAAAATGTGATTGGGCCAAGGAAAAAGTCACTTTTTTAGGACACATTGTGTCGGCAAAAGGCAAGGAACCAGACCCAAGAAACATCAAAAAGATAAAGAACTGTCCAGTACCAAAAACAGTCACACAAGTACAAGAATTCTTAGGTCTATGTGGATATTATCGGAAGTTTATCAAGAACTATGCAACCATCGCGAAACCAATACAGGAATTAACAAAGAAAGATATCCCATTTATATGGGAAAAGGAACAACAAACAGCCTTTGAAACACTCAGAGATAAACTGATATCAGCACCTATACTCGTACATCCAGACTTCAAGAAACCGTTTTTATTGGCAACAGACGCAAGTGGATATGCATCTGGAGCAGTCCTAGGACAATGGGATGACGAGAAAAGGGAACGAGTTATTGGATACTATAGTCGAACATTCAAGAAGCATGAAAAGAATTACTCAGTAACAGAAAGAGAGGCATTAGTGATAATACAAGCCATCAAGCATTTCAAATACTTGTTATGGGGTCACGAGATATACATCACAACAGATCACCAACCATTGGTATGGTTAGGCCAACACAAAGAAGCCTCTAGTAGTTTGATGAGATGGGCAATGCAGCTGCAAGAATACTCACCATACATCAAATTCAAGTCCGGAAAAGCCAACGCCAACGCAAACTGCATGTCAAGATTTGTATTTGAGGAACTAATAAATCACGATGTGAGACGGATCTGCATGACAATATCAGAGGATATCGACTTCACGAAACTAAAAAATGAGCAGAAAGAAGACGAAGAATTAAAGACAATAATCGAATTTATGGAAACTAATGATATGAAAATCTTCGACAACAACAATAAATTAAGAGAACATATGGAAAAACACAGACATTGATATACCATGGTGAAAGGATGGTTATTATTAATGGATGGCGAGAAACGACTTATGTGTTTACCAGAAAGCAGACGAAAAGAAGTGCTAATGCAATATCACGATGGGAAGCTTGGAGGACACATGTCAGCAAAAAAGACGGAAGCAAGACTGCGTCAAAAATACTATTGGCCAAATATTGGAGTAGACGTAAAAGAATGGATAAAGAATTGTTTGACATGTGCAACCAGAAAAAGCACAGGAAGTAAACTAAAACCACCACTAAAGCCAATGCCGATTTTACCAGAACCTATGACGATGATCGCAATGGACGTAGTAGGACCATTTCCGGAAACCAACGACGGAAATATATATTTACTGGTAGTGACAGATTATTTATCAAAATTTCCGGAAGCATTCGCAATACCGGACCAGAAAGCCAGAACAATAGCGAGAATTCTGGTAGAAGAAATATGCTGTAGATATGGAACACCCAAACAAATTCTAACCGATCAAAGAACCAATTTTATGAGCGAAATCATAGAGGAGGTAACAAATTACTTCAGAATTGCAAAATTGAGAACATCGCCATACCATCCGCAAAGAAACGGTCAAACCGAACGATTCAATGGTATATTAATCGAAATGATGTTAAATTATGTAAGCAGACATCAGAAAGATTGGGATAGATATATAAATCTATGCCTTATGGCCTACAGAATGTCGATACATTCGGCAACAAAAATGAGTCCATTTAAACTAATGTATGGCAAAAAATGTAACATGCCGATAGACCTAGAATATCAACCGCCGATATCACAATATATGGAGATTGATGATTAAGTAACGGGATTCAAAGAGCAAATGCAAGAGATTTGGAAAACGGCAGGTATGAATATTAGATTTAATCAAGAAAGCTATAAAGAGTTACATGATAAAAAACGAGACGTACGCGAACACAACTTTCAGGTCGGAGACTGGGTAATAATTGCAACACCAGAAATCATTCCAGGAGTCGCCAGAAAACTACAAAGAAGTGGCAAAGGACCGTATGAGATAGTATATGTAAACGAGAACAATGCCAGAGTCAAATTAGTCAACAACCCACTCACCAGACCTATATATGTGAATGTAAGCAGATGCAAGGCGTTACCTAAAACGATAACGAAAGAACCAGAGAATCGAGATATGCAAACCAGATCGCAAGCTCAGCAACTGAGTATAAGCGGACTAACGTTCAGTCGTAAAATAGAAACAGCACCAAACAGTACGCAAATAACAGAGGAACCTAAACCAGATGAACAGAAATTAATGGTAAACTCCACAAAGGACAATGTGGACAAGATCGACATAATAGTAAAAGCCATTAGAGAAATAATGCCAGAATGAGTAGAAGGGAAAGGATGGATGAGAATAGTGAACAAAGAAGGAAAAATAGCGATGGATTACGCTAAAGGAGCTAGAAGCCCACCAGAAATGGATCTCATCAAAGAAAAGATACCCATGATCTTCACCATGGCAGATGTAGAAGGGAATGTACCCTTACATTTTGCATTACAACATAGAAACATTCAAAGAATAATAGATATAATCCAATTCATGCAGGAATGTGGACACACCTCGAACATACCAAACGAGGAGGGACAAACTCCATTAATGTTTGCAGTAGCAGCAGACGCTTCTACAACAGTTCTGAGAGAACTACTAAGAACGGGATCATCTTTCAAAGAAAAAGACAATGGAGAAAATAACGTGCTACATTACGCACTAAAATCAAGTCAGACCAGTGCAATGAAATTTATAACCAGCAATGCGACAATAAGAGAAAGAGAAATAATGGGCAAAACGATTCAAACATTATGGGAAGCTATTGATGCCAAACAAGACGAAGCAGCAGCCAATCTAATGAAATGGACTTATGAAGGCTCATCACTTAAAGTATTCGATTTAAATTACATGGTGAGGAATAGAAATGTTCTACTAAAAGAAACAATATATGCTTACTATCCATTCTCGAAGACAATAAAAGCCATGCTGAAATGGGAAAGACTGAAATTTACAAACCATCCAATGGAAGCAATACGAATCGGGGACAGACAAGAACAACTACTAACAATAATACACAGATAGCATCGAAAACAAATAAGATTCCAAAAGAGTAAACAAGAGATAAAGGAAATGGACGATCTAAAAGCAAGAATAATAAAAGTCTATGAGGAAATAATTGAAGCAATAAATGTCGAGGACGACATTTCAAAGGAAATCCCGAATGGAGATAATAACAGGGAAGGAAACAATAACAATAACGAAAACCGAGTCGATCAAGATACCAGGCCAGATGCGGAAGACGAGAATAAACCCGCACAACAAGAGAAAAGGAAACCACCCAATGATGAACACCAAGAAACCGGAAAGAGGAAAGAAACGAGCAACAGCAACAACAACAAGAGAAAACAAAACTGAGGGATACTGCTACATAATAAAAGTATACAACAACCAAGAGAAAATCGAAACCGACCGTCCCTACTACAAAAACTAATGATATTGATCACGTCAATCAAATTAACGGAAGCTGACAAGGATACTTTAAACGAGATGAAATCATTTAGAATACGAACAATAGACGACAAAGGAATCTCAAGTAAAGGAATATGCCTGCACCTGACAGAGTTGGGTGGAATGGATATCATCGATGCCAGAATTTACCCCAGAACCGGATTTGACAGTAGAGTAAAAATGGAGCTTACTATGTAAGTATGTATAAATAAAGCAATAACAGTAAAACAACTTCAAGTAATCAAAATTATTGTAGATATGCAGACAATTATCGAGAGAATCAGAGAAAGCGAGAATCCATCCGAAACTATGAGACAAAAAATGAAAAGCAAGATTAGAATGGTGAACGATACAGAAGAAAGATTAAAATGTTGCAAATGTAAAGGATTACTGATTGGAGCACGACAGACGAAATGTGGATGCAGAATATGTACAGATTGTACAATAGAGGTAATAGAAACAAAAATAATAAAATGTCCTGGATGCGACGAAGCGATCGAAGGAGACGAAGACCCCACCACAATGGATAAAGCCACCAACAAGGAAATCAGTAATCTATTAGTCCAATGCCGAGTAAGGGAATGCGAATGGAAAGGACTTGTGAAAGAAGCCGAAAGCCACACAAAAGAGTGCGAGTATAACGAGATACCATGCGAAAAATGTCAAACTACTACAACGAAAAAGAATATGGAAAAACACCATAAAGTGTGCATCAGGAGAGAGGAAAAGTGCGAATTTTGTGGAGCCATTGACGAATGGATGAATATAGAAAAGGAACACCGGAATCCAAATGAGGAACAAATATGCGATTTCTACGAAGGAATATGTGCAAACAACTGCGACAGGAAAGACAAAATCAAACTAAAAGAACACTGGAATGAATGTATTGGCAAACCAGTCAAATGCCCGTTAGAGTTATTTAATTGTCAAGCACGATTACCAACTGCGGAAATGCAAAAGCATATGATAGAAAACAGTATCGAGCACACAGAAATCATGATGAAAACGATAGGAATGATAGCATGGGAAGTGAAAAGTCTACGAACAGAAATGGACGCACAAAAAGCACTAATGAGAGAAATATTGGAATCCAGAAAGAATTTCGAGAAAAGCCGAGAAAATACGCCTAAGAAAATGGCCGAAATGGAAGAGAGAATGCAACAGATAATCAGCAACATACAGGGTCTGGAAATAACCAGCCGGGTAGCCAGAAAACTACCTACAACATCATTTATATGGAAAATAACTGGATTCGCAGAGAAGCTACAAAGAGCACAAGATGGAACACAGAGAATCCTAGATAGTCCACCAATATATAGTTGGGAAAATGGATACAAATTAGGCATTAGACTATATCCAAATGGAGATGGAAATGCAACAGGCACCAATATCAGTGTATTCGTGAGAGTAGGAAGAGGAGAATACGATGAACTATTAACATGGCTTTTCAAGCAATATATGATATTAACAATGATAGGATGAGAGGAGCGTCGCAATCCAATCAGAGCAGGAAATGAGCCACAAATGGGAAGACCAACAACCGACTGGAATACGGCAGTAGGCACTCCATTTTTTTTATTCACAACAATGATTAAGAGGAGAAGGATTCTTGCGAGAAGATAAAGCTAAAGCGAACCCCGATAACAAACCAATACGAGAAATCCAAAAAATCGCCCTGTCAATCAGAAGACAACAAGGAAAACATATCAAACAGAAATATGAACCCAATCTAACAATCCTGTCAACGGAACAAATCCTAGCACTCAGTGTAACATTGAATATCGCACTCCTAATATGCTGTTCCATCATCTGTCTAATAATAAAGCGACAAAGACAAAATACACCAATTCAGAAATTTAGATGAATACTCAACCAAATCCGAAACATTAGAAAAACCAACGAAGTATCAAAACTCTCTCGTATCTCTATCAACCACCCCGGCCAATCAAAATCAACCCAAAGAGAAAACCAGCTTGAAAGCGAAACCCAAGCCGTCAGTGATTCGTTCGAGACTAAATATAACTGATTTACATTGATTTTATCGATCCGCATTGATATTAAAACTGAACTATTCATTTTTTTAATTTTATTTATTTGAACATACGTACAGTAGTCGAACTTTAAGTCCATCTTTATCTTGATATTTATTTCTACCGTGAATACTTTTTATGAATGTGAATTTGAGAATAAATCAATGTATGAGCCGAAAAAGACTATTGAAATTGCGGGTCGCAATTTTATGGACCCCAGAGTGTTTTATGTTGGGCCAGAACACAAACGGCCTTGTGAATGTTTAAATGAATCGGTAACACACATGCAAATATAACATGCAGATATAAATTCAAAACCTATTAAAACACCAATTAACCCAATCAAAATATGAGAAAGAAGACAATGACATATAAAATAATAAACATAAAAATAAATTAAATATAAATATAAACATAACACGAAAACCTAAGCAATTCGACCGAAATTTGATAATTTAACAAAAATGTGAAATTTCATAATAAATGAAATAAAATTCAAAGAATTTGAATTAGAAATAATTCAATAAAAATTTTAAAAGAAAATATTATCAAATAAAATTGCAAAATAATAAAAATTAAGATTAGAATACACTAGAAAATCTCAAAGTCGAATTTTGTTTTACTAAATGAAAAAGAACACGCAAGGTTAGGGTCAAAAAATAGGTATACATACCGATGCATTTTCACATAATTTTAATCGTTTTTGAAAATCATTTTGAAAAACTAGTTCTAAAAATCTATTTAAGTGAGAGTTTTAATTGAAACTCTCTCCACGTCACATTCTCGCAACCTCGATAGAGCTCTGCTTGGATGCTGGCGTGGGGAGAGTAATTTATTTATGAATTTTGTATGGATTGGATCGTGTTGGTAACTTCATTTTGATTTTAATAAATTATTCATAATATATAAATGATGTTTTTGTTTGTAAAATTTGTCGAAATTTTTCCGGCCCACAGCCAAGACACATCACAAGTCATTAAAATCAGACATATTATTCAGATTCGTGTAAGTGCGTGGAATATCGCCAATGATCTGTGCCCGTGAAGACCCCTGCGTGCGGAACGCAGGGATCGGATCGTCAATATTATCCCGTATAGAAGAAAGGAGGAATAAGGAAGTGGTCTTTTGGCTACTTCCTCGTCTCTCGTTTTCTTTAAATTCGACCTAAATTATTGCACATACGGCTTAAATTCATCACACCGAGTAGTCCAGCGGGCACTCATTAACTATAATATGAACATAATGCGCCTAAGGTCAAGGGTAGGGTAACGGAGGATTAAATATGAAAACGTCACTATAAATTTAAAGCTACCTGATGTCTCGATTTCATTATAGAGTAACCACTAAGAGCTTTCTATAACTAATTAAATTAAATTCTAAATTTACCCAAATTACTACTAACTTAAAATGTAGGTTTAAACAAAATCGCTGCTATGGTCTAAATGAAAAGGAATAAAAGAGAAGACCCGAAAATCTATTAACAATCAATTTACTTAAATAAGAACCGAATATAAAGATAAATAAAATCCCCAAAGCATAATATATTCAAAAGCTACTTATGGATAGAGTTTCTAAATTCTTCAACTAAAAGAAAAAATGTTTTTTTTTCTCTAAGAATAATAAACCCAAGACAAATCGATCGCGAGTATCTCAAATTAAAAAAGTGTAGCTGAAATTATGATCACAATGTCTACCTTCACGATACTTAAGAACTAAGAAAAATAAACCAAATAAAATTTATTGTCACCAAACTACGCCCAGTTTAACGGAATTAATCGGCACCAAATATCACCGAATATATGCAGCCGCTATAAACGTTCATTAATATAAAATACAAGAAAAAACAAGGAATAAACAATTAGCCATAATTTTGCATAATACACATTTCCCGTCGAATTCGGAGCAATAAGTTGTCGATACCAGAGCAGGGATTTATAAAAGACTCGAATCGTGTCAGCATCAATTAGCAGGTTCTCGAGCGAATTTAACTTGGATATCACGTAGAATCCCTATTGTTGGTATTCAGCACTAAAAATGACCCTTCCATAATATAGGTAAACACAGAAATAGGTATCTAAAATTCCCAATGAACATCCCACACATAGAATCAAGAATAAGATAAGATAATCCACCTTTCATACCGCAAAAATCATTGTAATCATTAATCAGAAAAAATAATTCCTCGAGAGTTGGAAGTGCCAAGAAGCAAATTTTTTATTCATCAATGACTATCCCCTAGAAACGAATATCCTGAAAATTATTAAAGTTAAAAACCCTGCGAAAAGTTAGTCGAATAATGCTTACCAATTTAATGATTTAATTAGAAAGATTGTCGCTGAATTTCGAGAGGATTTGAAACTAATAAATAAACTAACGAAATGAAATTAGTACGAAAAAGATGGAAAAAATACTAACCTAATATTGACATTTAAACATATTGATTTCCGCGAATTTCCCTCACCCCATGAATATCTACACTCCGGCACATCACCGAGCGGTGTGCAATGTACATACACTCGCCGGTGAAATTCCATAAATAGACGTGCACACGAGCCTAATCATTTTCAAATATAACTTTTATGACGCAACCCCGAGAATTCGGAGACACGGCGACTGGGGAAGCCAGTAGCGAGATAACCTCGAACCTAGGTCCACAACCTTGGAGTAAGTTCTAATTTTTCAAATTTCAATGATTACCCAATTTTTGTAGATATTTTTTTTTATTCCAAAATTATATAAATCTGGAGAGAGATTTCTTGGAATTCATTATTAATTATATAAACCTTTTGTGGATAATCTTAAATTCATTTTAATAAACATGTGGTAATATTTATATAAATTTTTTGTAGACAAATTGTTAAATTCATCTTAAGGAATGTATGGTAATAATTATAAGCATTTTTTTGTAGATATTTCTTGGAATTTATTTTAACAAATGTATTGTAGTAATTACAGGAATCTTTTGTAGATAAATTGTTAAATTCATTTTAAGGAATGTATGGTAATAATTATAAGCATTTTTTGTAGATATTTCTTGGAATTTATTTTAACAAATGTATTGTAGTAATTACCGGAATCTTTTGTAAATAAATTTTTAAATTCCTCTTAATAAACGTATCGTATTAATTATATAACTTTTTCTAGATAATTTTAAATTCATTCTAAAAAACGTATGGTAATAATTACATAAATCTTTTGTAGACAATTATTAAATTCATCTTAAGGAATGTATCGCAATAACTATAATAATCTTTTCGTAGATTTTTCTTGGAATTCATTTTTATGACGGTATGGTAATAATAGCTGAATCCTTGTGGATATTTTCGAAATTCAATTTTCTTAATTGTATCTCTAATAATTATAGGGATTTTCGTGTAAATAATTTTTCCTTGAAATTCATTTTATAATGGTAGAGAATAACCACATAGATATCCGGATATTATCGAAGTTTGCTTTAATGATGATATCCAATAGTTATATGAATTTTTATCGATATTCTTGCAGTTTACCTTAATAATCGAATGATCATACAACTGGTTGCAGATAACCTTCGAAGTTCGAAGTAATACTCATACCCAATGATTACCCAGATTTCTTGCGAGTAATTTTGGCCAGAATTAGAAACTTTGCAGAGAGGAGTCTGCCAGACGCCAAACACATGTTAAGTGCAATTTTATTCTCCCACACGATCAAATTTTTTTATGGATACTAACCGGAAATATCTGTGGTAAAAGGAGGTACATCGGAAAAAAGTCGCTAAAGATCTTAAATAACACTGGTTATAACAGTTAAATTTTCTGTTCATTGAAATAATGTTTTCCTTCTTCGACCCATGTAGTTGTATCTATTTAAAGGGTTGAGTAATAAAACACCGTACCCCAGGGCAAGAGTATTTGTTGTTTAGTAATCATTTTGTACATTTCATTTTTTTCGTATTCTCTGCGTACGGCCTAGATTTCGATGACATACATATTTCATTTGTTCTATCTTTATACACTACATAATGAAACTATTAAGAGGTATTCCACCCAAATAGTAATGACACCTATTTCCTTTAATTATGAATTCCGAAATAAGCAATTTACATAGTCATATTATTGTTTAGAAAGATCAGGACCCTTCATCTACGTCCACACGCACGTAGCAGATCAGTGAAGGCAAGCGTGGCGACGCTTCGGCCAGGAAAAATACCCCGATATGCCCCAGCCAGGAGAAAACCGGTGGGACGACATGCTTCTAGTGGATAATACAAGGAAGCAATTCAGGAAGAAAGGACAATCAAGTGACCCAAGTCCGGCCCAAGATATCCATATTCGGGCCCGGGCGCTTCTGGCCAACCTCAAGGACTACCAGCGCCGAGTCAACTCCTTGGTAGATCGGGCCAGTAACTACCTGGCCAAGGTGGAGGACGATCTCGCAGCCGGGTGACTCGCGGACGCCTATCCACCCCGCCAAAGACCGGCCCGTAACACAAAACGGCCCGTGTTCGTAGTTCCGGACTGCTCCTCTGGGGAAGGGATAAAAAAGTTGCCCAAGACTCTGGACCTCACTGATCCCTGAAATTCGACCATCTAGTTTTACTCTAAACAATTTTTTTTTTAAATATATGCTTGGCCTCCGAAACATGTGTTAATTATTTTTTTTTGCATAATTTGGCAACATGTGTTTAAATTAACTGTATGCCTGAGAATTTTAAATAGATTAGTAAAAGCTTTAATGTTCCTTATTATAGTAATGGAGCCTTCACAAATATTGCAAATGGAACTGACCCACGCAAGACAAGCCAACAAAAATCTTCTTGATCAGGTTATCCAACTAACCCGGGAGATCCAACAAGTCAAGGCCACGTGGGTAGATCCCAGGAAGTCCAGATCTATATATCAGAAACTTACCGCGGCCCAAAAGGGATGGGCAGAAGAGAGACAATTGATCCAGAGCTTAAAAACCCAAATAAAAGGACTAGAGGTTGCACTGTCCACCTGTCAAGAAGGGACAGCTGTAACCTACCCCCTCGTATTTGCTCCCGCTCAATTGGCTTACCCGGAGGCGATAACGTCCCCCACGACGACTGCGACTCCAACCACAACAACAACCAACGGTTATCGACATGGACGAAAGGAGCGGGCTAAACGCCGAGCCGCTCGATTGTTGAACAAGACTTGATAAACTTAGAAAATTTAGTTAGTTGGTGAATAAAATATTATTGAGTTTGTAGATTCTATATGTGTATTTTGTATATATATATTCCTGGTTATTTGAAACGGTACCTTCAAAAGTTTGTATAAGTGCCTATGACACCGCAATCAACACACAAAATTACTCCATTACAATTCAACAGTTAGGTTTATTTCTAAAATAACATTGTCGAATCCCTTTTGATATTGTGACAAACTCCAACGATAAAACTTACGACATAAAGGGGACCGGATGATCTAAAGTGAGCACAAGTCTTCTAACGACAGCTCGTTGGACCCAGAGATTGTTCGAGCAATTATAGCATTAGTAATAACGCTCACTTTTTGCGAACGATCTACCCGCTCGAGCACATTTCCAACGTTGCTTAGCAACGGGTGTCGAGTGGTAGTAAAGAAAATATTTATATGACGTTACCTGGGCAACCATAGAAAGATTTAAACAAACAACTGTACCCAGTAACCCACCAAAATAATGAAAATAAAGTATATTAAGATGGCACCGTACAATGCCAATAATACCAGCATGAGTGAAATTCATAAATTCAGCCGCCCATTATTAGACATGGTGATAGAAATAGCCTTGTACTTAATTTTGTCTGAGAGTCATACATAAATACAGATCATTGTATTTTTTATTAATGAGGGAATTAATAATAGAGAGCATAACTTTCCTTGTACATTATTATTAAAAATAGATCTGAAAATCATACATAAATATAGATCATTGCATTTTCACTAATAATTGAGTTAAGAATGGAGAGCAGAACTGTAGCATAATATCACTTAAATAAGATACTGGCCGACTAAACAAAATACATTTAATCCCAAGTAATAGAGTTTTCTCTTCTATAAATCTGTGGGAAGGTATGAACTTGCTGCGTATCGCCTAGAAGGAACAATGATTGTCATCCAAAAAGATCGAGTGCATTAGTACGATTATGGAAGGGAGAGCCACGGCATCCACCGGATTTGGAACCTGGTAGACATAAGTGACTGAGGGAGCATGCAAAAAATACTTCCTAGGTTTTTCAACTGGTAGAACAACGACCAGGAAAACGAATTGTATTAACTAAATAAGATTTTCTAGTATAAATAAATAAAAAATAAAATCGCGAAGAGAGAACGCGGAGCTCCACTGTCAGCTACTTCAAATGACCCGTGAGATTCAGAAGATCCGTGCATAGTGGGTGGAACCCACAAAAGTAAAAGCAATCTACCAGCGATTGACCACGCACAGCGTGGATGGGTGGAGGAAAAAAACTAGGAAAAACCCAGAAAACGCAGATACGCAGTTTGGAAGTGGCACTGTCGGATTGCTAAGAGGGCAACGCAGTGACATACCCACTGGTGTTCGCGCCAGCTCAACTAGCGTACAGAGAGGCGACAAGTACTACTGAACCAGCAGCAGCTAAGCGTTCCCCGCGACGCCCAAGGAAGGCAGAAGGTGCGAAACGCCGGACGCAACAAATCGGATACCATAATTGAAGTTTGGCTGGCTTAACAATTTATTTGTGTGATGATATATAAATTATTCTTGTCATTATTTTAATAGTTAAATAATTGATTTGAAAAATAAATCTGTTCAATTGAAATTATGTGAGTACGGTTCACGTAATAATTAGTACTCTAAAGTATCGGATACAGACGGAAGGGACCGAGGTAAGAAATCAGACATAGACCTTCTATCGGTAGTGTGTTGGACCCACCATGAGGCCGGGCTTTAGTAGTTCTCCAGTAGAGCTCACCTTTGTGGTTTCATAACCAGAGGTTACAGTTCTAACTTTCCCTAGCAACGGGTAACCATTGGAGGGCGGAAAGTATTGTATGTAAAGTGGTCAAGATTAGAAACCACTTACCCCACAAAATATTTGTTTTAATTATTACAGAATATAAAATATAAACAAACATATATTGAAAAAAATATTTTTTATTTATTTTTTGAGTCGTTCAATTTTTGTATGAGACAACAGTGGTTGTTCTCGTTAACCATAAAATTTTACTACTTTCCACAATAATTTATTACTAGAATATGTCAAAACGAAAATAATTCACAAAAATGACTGATATACCAAATATGCCAATATTTTCATATCAAACAAATACACATTGAATAAGTTTGTTAAATGTTCTTAGGTTGCATTTAGGGTGGACTTTACATTGATAAATGATCATAATTTGCTAAAAAATAATTTAATTCATGTATTTTCTATATGAGTATTTTCTATTATGTATACGCAATCAAAATGCAATAATAATGCATGATTTTGATTGGACACCATACCAAGCAGCAGGCGAAAGTCCATGATAGACCATTATAATGGAGTGCAAAACCCCAATTAATCGGTGAGTTTGAATACCTATAAACAACCTCAACAATTATAAAAACATGAAATTTGAGGAAATTTCAAGAAACAATGTAGTAATTTTTTTTAAAATAAAATTTCAGTTTCAAACATTTTTAGAAATTCGGAAAATGAAGATAAATAACTGAAAATTATGGAACTTAGAGAAGAAAATTTATATAAAACGTAAATTTTAAAGTATGTTTTAGTATTCATGAATTAAAACAAAGGATTAGTAGAAGTCACTAAATAGGGAGAAAGTTACCGCAATCACATAAAAAAATTTCGAAATTATTTGTGAAGGAAAAATTTAAATAAACTTAAAAATATATTTAAAAATTAAATCTCACATTTTTAAAATGACTGAAATTCGATTTAAATAAAAAGATTTAATTTTAATAAAAATATTATTAACAAAAAATTTAAAAAATGATAAAAAAAACCTCCAAAAAAACCCTTATATAGTCTCATCAAATTCGTTCTTGGTTTTGTGAGGAACTTTAAACTGAGTTGCTGAATTCATCAGCTTTTTTGAAGCATTCTTGATCCAATTCCACTTCACCATCCAAGCCTTATCGTCAACCCATATCAAAAAGACTTTATTCTCGATATTATAATTGAAATTTGACATTCTTGTTTTTGAGAATTGGGTATTAAGCGTGGTAGCTTACTCAAATGAGTAATATTGACGCAATATATATATATATATATATATATATATATATATATATATATATATATTCGGATCGAATCGGCCTGGAGATTCGAATGATTTGCCAAGGCTTGCTGATCATTTAATGGGAATATGTGATTTAGTGCCGTTAATGTTATTGCGACAGGTCAAAACGATAATTTTATCTTTATTTTTGTCATGTTACATTAATAAAAAAACGTAGTGAATAGCTGCTGTCTCACTGGACCATAAAGCGATGCCGGCCGAACAGGCGATGCAAGAACGCCAGATAAGTCAATCCACTTCCAACCTTTCCAATAAAATATATTAAATCTTGTAGGACTCGCTGTATTTCTTTTAGTTCAAGAACTTTATAATAACATACTGGTAAAATAAAACCTGTAAATTAAAACAATTAATTACACAATTAGTGAATTTATTTATAAAAAATTAGCCGAAAAATCAAAGTTTAAACAATTTTAAATATCCAGAATAAAAAATAGACAACAATATCACAAGGCTAAATGAACGGGTCCATCTAGAATAGGCTCATCTACAAATTCTATTGTACAATTTCCCTTACAATTAGCTCCCTCTAATTCAAACAAGCGGACAGTATTATACCCCAATTTCAAAACCGTTTTCGGAACAAACAAAGTATATTGGGGACCTTTTGTATTCCAATACCGGCCGAGATTGAAACCATTAATTAAAACGACTCCTTTACTGAAATTTGAAGTTTTTAGAAACGTATCATCAGGAGATGTTGTTACAAAGAAAGTTCCAGTAAACAATCCGCCTTGAGTTGGAGCTGAAACGCTGGAAGTGAAAGGTTCAAATGAGCAGGTATCAAACTAATATTAAATATATTTTTAACAAACCTTGGGTTTTGGAATGAATCTGTAAATGAAGAGATATTCGCTAAATGAATCGGGTAATGCATCCAATTCGACAATATTTTATCATTGACTGTCACATTTCCAATAATTCCCTGTGGAGAATAAATATCCTCATTTACATTGTATTACTTAAAATGGTAAATAAATAACTTAATTTTTAATAAACATTATTGGATAATAAAAATACAAAAACACACAACAGTCGACTGTTAGTGATAAACAATACTTTAAAATTTATTAAAATGTTAATTTTAAAATATATACTGTCAAACTTCTGTAACTCCAATTTTTTATAATTTGAATTTTTTAAAAAATTCATACGTTTAGATGGAATTTTACATATAAATAACCTTCTACATCTCGAATTTTTACATAACTCGTAGTAAAAATTTGTACGATGGTAAAATTTTACATTCAAAATACTCTAAAGCGCTAATTTTTAACCTCTGCATACTTCTGAAAGTTCATGGATTTTAATTGTAATTGATAATTCTTTTTGATTTATGAAGATTGACAACAGAGATGCAGATGATGAGATACCGATGACTCTGGATAACACGGCAGGTGATAAATGATGATGATGATGGCGACACCGATGAAATCTATGACAGCAATAATATTGATTGTATGTGTTTTATATCCTCTATTTAAATAATTCTTTACAAGCTGATCGTCGTGGTTGGCATCGGTAATCCAGCTAGTTGAAAGCTTCTACACATATTTATTTTTTGTAAAACTCTAATTAATTTGGTCATAGTGCTGATGATGCTTTTTGTGACCGTGCGTTCTCAATAAAGGTTGCGCGATGTCGTAAATATTATCATTAAACCCAATTACCCCACCTGTTAATTAAGCAACACTTTTTCACCCAATATAAACAGACCCATTTTTAATCCCAGTTAGACTCAATATTTTTAATGTTTTGATGAAAATTACCCTTTAAACTTAAAAAACCTACCATAGCCAGACCCATCTAAGCTCAATAGATTTGACCCTTGTTTCATCAAACTGACATTAAACTTATTCTTGCCAAATATATGTTGTTTGGTTTAAACTGACACTTTTTAATTCGAAATTCAATATTAACCGCTTGACTATATAATTAGACACATTTTGATCCTTAATTCATAGATTTTGTTAATTGCTTTAACGCAGAGGGCGCAATAACAAGTATGTAGCTATAACGTATAAGATTATAATCTATTGTATATAAGATTATCGTTTATTATAATCTTAAAAAATGTGTTATAAATTAATACAATCTTAGGTTTAAACTCATTCCATCTTCTTATCTCTGCCGTCACAATTGCATGTTTTACAAATATCAACGTAATCTATAAAGCAAGATTAATTTTTTTTAAAAAATTTATAAATTTTTAAAATAATTAATTTAATTAAATTATTATTCTGACATTCGCTGTGAGATCTTTAATTATAAAGAATAATTAATTAAAACAAAATTAAACTTTTGCTGTGATATTCAAACAAGTGAGGCATTTGTGATTCTGACAATAATGTAAATATCGGCCACAAATGTAAATTAATTGATTTAATGGATAATTAACATAAATAATTATTTCAACTTAATTTAATTATTTTAATTTAAAATGAGATTTTTGAGGTTTTTTACAATGACGAGAATAAAATGAATTTCGATACTTCGTGCTAAGAGTTAAAAATAAAATTAAGAGGCCATATGAATATTGAAAAATTTTTTTGTTGAGATTCTTAATTGAAATTGAATTTGTAATTGAACTCAATGTTATTCAAGGGTGTAAGTCAGAAGGCAAAAGGTTTGAATGTCAAAAATCTTAAATTGAGCTGAGCTGATATCCTATATTTTTTACTATATTTAAATGGGAAAAATTAATTTTCGTTCTAATTGTACGAAAGGGGAATCAAACCGAACTCATCCAAAAGGCGTTTATCAGATGCTGTGAATAATTAATTATAATAATAAATTTCTTATATTAATTATACTATTAATTTTTACTTTCACGTCATTGATCATGCCCTGGCCAAAATTAATGTGACCGGAATTCTCAATTAAAACAAATAAGTTTTCAGCCAACTTCATCGTCAAGGATAAATCGCTCATCGTTCTTCTGAGACTTCCAATATAAGTCTAAAAAAATAGTAAATAATTATTTTTATTTCACACGGTTTGTCCAAACTTCGGCCATTCAGACCGGATTTTAAAAAGAAAATGTCTCCTGGGGCCATTTCCAGAAAAAAATAAATACAGTACATATATCAAATTATTTAAACAATGTTACAGTTAGATTTAGGAAGCAAGTTTCTTAAACAATAAATAATAGGGTTCATAAAGGTTTTAACTGAACAAAGAAGCAATAATCGTGAATTGCAATTCAGCTTCATTTAGTAAAGTATCTATGTGGTCTGGCCAATACTTTAGTAAACGAAGCCAAACTACAATGGAAATCAAGGGATAATTTCAACCACTCCTTATAGCTTGATTTTAAATAAGGTTTCATTAAACGTCAAAAAATTTTAGCCCAAGTAAAGCATTTTTGTTGGTTAGAAATTCAGTAACTGCATTCTGCAAACAATTTGAGTAAAAATGACAACTATGCAGAGCTCGTTTAAGGTAGGTGAATAAAAAGAAGTAGGAACGAACCAAGATTTTGGAACAAAGTAATGCTAGGCATTATCATTCGCGTCAATTAATTCAAAATTTTGTCAAGAAAATAAATTCGAAAATAAATTACAAAAAAAGATTAAACAAAAACATCTATAAATTTATGTACAATAATATATGGTGTAAAATATTTGTACAAATGTTATTAATATAGCACTCACTCAACAGTCACCCATCATAGCACTTTCAACTGTCACTATTAACTAAATTGTTGCTATCAAAATGTACTGTACTGTAGTATTCACTGTACTATTCACAAAGAAAGGAAACTACTGTTGTTTTGAAAATATTACAGGGTTTTTCATCCTATTTTGAAAATGTTTTACCTAATTTTGAAAACGTTTCAACCTATTTTGAAAATAAATTAAAAATATTTAAAACGTCAATATTTAATTTCATTAACCATATTTTTCCAGTGTTTTATTATACAGTGTTTGCAGTGAAAGATTGCAGTCCTCATCTACTAAATCTTTAATATATAATTTCTGCGACTCATTAAGCGCGCAATTAGTAATTCCACCACGTCTTGTCTTTATTTCACATGTAAGGTGAAATTTTTTGATTAATTCGTGCACAGTAGTTCGTTAATTATTTAAAATTTGAGAAATTTTTGTTTCCTAAATTCCTTCTTCATAAGAACTTATAATTCGTTCACGATCGGAGTTTGAAGCAGTATTATTTTTACACATATTACTGGGCATACAAAGTTGACTTATTTATACTTAAATCTAAAAAAAATTTAAAAATTTAATTAATATTAATTATAATAACCAATATAATAATTATTATATTTTAATTAATTTTCAAAATAGGTTGAATCGTTTTCAAAATTTTGTGAAATGTTTTTAAAATAGGATGAAAAACCCTGTATTTTGGCAACCACTTCCTCCAGCCTAGTTACGCCACGAATGATTTAAATTTAATATGATCTTTAAAATTTTTATAATATTTAAAAACAATTATATAAATTAAATAAAATGATTACTATTTCTGAATTATCTTTGTTGCTCGAGAATATATAAGCAAAATCACCGATTCTTGAAAATTTAATTTTTACATCCTGATGCGAAAATTCTGACTGATATTCAGAGGTAGATGTGAAATATATCATATAGCCTTGGTACTAAATATTTATTGGAAAATAAATAAAAATTCAATTTACTATAAGCAGAGAAATATCTAGAATGCTTGATACATGTACACATACTCATTTGAGGCATTCAGTTTGAATCACTGGATTAATACTAAATTGACATACGAATATTAAATTTACATGTGAAAAGGAGAAAATTTCGTCTATTGCTTTTTTTGGATTTGCTTATTCAACGGAATAAGAAAATATATCAAACGGAAATAAACAGAGAAGCGACTGATACTGGTCTGTATACTGAGAGCTTTTGTTAATTTAAATACAAGCGAAACATGGTAAGAGGATTAATATTTTGTGCGTGATCTTTACCTTCTATGTTTATCAATTTAGCAAAAAGTGTGAATTCCTTGGCTACTTGAAAATGGATATCCTAAATATTTTCTTGAGCGCATGACAAAACAGACTGGATAAATGCGTGCTTAATTCTCATGATTTTTGTATTATATTACACAGGAGTAGATTACCGTAAAAAACATGTTTTTCTTTGACAACTTGTATTGAATGAAATTTGGTTTTTTTCATGCTACTGATTTCGTAAATGACTTCAGTTTTACCAAATGTGACTCTAGCTTTTTAGATAATAACTACTTTCTATAGTTTGTATTGTTTGATAGATAAAATTTATGGAAAGAAAATGTTATGGAATGAAAATGTTATTGGAAAACTATAAATAATAGAAGTTAATGTAATAAACTTTAAAAATTATTTTGTACAGCCTATTTTCTATTTAACAGAATATATATTATCTTATGGTTGTTAACAAAAAATTATTATAATTTAGTATCCGTACGAGAGTTGATGCCACATTGAAATAATCGTGAAGATCCTGTTGAAACCATACAGATTCAATTTGCTAATCTTGAAGAGAATAGAAAGAATATTTCCAATATATTTCCCATGGTATCACAACAACTCGCCAACAGATATTTCCTCTTCAACACTTCTTTTACAATCAACAGATCTTTTTTTTTTGTCCACTGACATCTGCTCTATAACTTATAATTAGAATATTGAGTTAAATTTCTTAGTGTTTCAACATCTTCTACAACTTCATTATTTGGCATCGTACAAAAAATTTCTAAATTTATTCTGCTATAAGCTGTGATGCTGTTCACCTCCTGTAGAAAATGCAATAGGATTAAGTTTCACCCATTAACTTCATACAAAATTAAAAACACTTTATTGTCCGTTGGTATATTGCCAGCCCGAATAAAACCAAAGAATGTCATGTGGTGCACTTTATCTTTCACACACACACACACACACACACACACACACATATATATATATATATATATTATAGCACAATTTTATTGATATACCTGATTCAAAGATTCCATAGTAATCGGATAAGGTGACTTGAATCCAACTTGACCAAGCAAGTGAAACAAATAATCAGGGACCTGCTCAAGTATCAATGGGCCGTATGCAGTCTTTGTTGTATTGGGTGGAACAGGGAGAAACGGATGGTCTGGATTAATCTAAATTTCCTGGCAGTTAGACCAATATAAATTATAATTAAAGATTACTGAGAGTAAAGCATTTCGTATAGCTAAATATTTCGATGTGATATCTCCAGCTTCCGACAAGGGAGCGTCGTAATCATAGCTACTTATTTGTGGCAAATATGGCGGATCATTGGCTCCTGAATTTTTAATTCTTTTAACATTGCAATAAATTTAAATTGTTTTTAAAAAAATATTTATTTCAACTAAAAAGTTTATAGAATTAATATTCATAAATACCATCTAACAGTAAAGGGGAAAATTTAACCTCCTGTCCACCAAAAAGTAAACGCGACAGAAAGATCGCTTCAACTAGAACTGGAAAAAAGGTTTAAGAACAGTTTTGCACGAAAATTGTGAGTAGTTGATAAATAAATAACTTCAAATAATAAAAATTCGAATACATTAAAATAGATAAAAAAAGAAAAAGTTTTAATGAAAAACGATAACACGAAACAAAATCAGAACAATGTCAACAAAATATGTCTAATAAACCTATAGCAATTAAAACAACCAATTATAGAATTATTGTTGCTGTATAATAACTCATTCACTAATTTTAACACAAAGCATATATATATATATATATATAATACATTTTTCTTCACACAGTCGGACTTTCTATTCGGACTAGAAAAAGGAGCGATTTCCATTTAAGTGTTTCATTTACAAAAAGATTTTCTTTAATATCAATAAGAGAAAAAAAATATTGTTTAAAGCAATAAAGCATGCCTCGCATGCTCTTTCACTTATTGCATTACAACATAAAAGCAGTGTAACCCGTTCTTTTGAAAATTTACCACATCTTTTATCATTGGTTGTGCGATTTTTTGAAAAAGAGGTACGTTTCATTGCAATTATATGTCTTTATGATCGTAAGAACCTATTAAAAATCGTGCTTCTGCGATAAAATTATCTACCCTCAAATCATTCACGAAACCTGTGTCTCGGGATAAAATATTACAATTTCTTTTGTCTTTTCTTAAAACTTTCCAAAAATCGATTTGAAGCCCTGAATCCTTCTACGTTAAGTTCTTCTGCAATTCGGAGTGCAACAGTTTTTAAATCAATGCCATAAAACGGGAAAGTTCTTTTCTCTTTTTGATGAAAACCACTGTAAAAGAATTGGGTCAATAACTTTTGTTTTTCTTAAATAAACTTCATCATTTTCGTTATTCTCATAAAGAATAGCTTCAGCATTCTTTAGAATCCGGTTTACAGTTCCAATTGATATATTGTAGCGAGATACAAGAAATTGTTGTGAGTAATTTTATTGTTCTGTTTAAATTCAATCAATTCACACTTCTTCAATTTTCAATTTAGAATATTTCTTTGATTTATTATTCTCCATTTTATGGGTCAATATAAAAATCAAAATAAAATTATTCATATTTAAATCTTTATAGTTAGAAAGTTTTTATGTTCAGAAATTAGAGTGTTCAAATGAAACAGGTTCGACTGTATATAAATTTTATTGATTCAAGCCTTTAATATAATAATACAAATGCATTAATTCAATTGTATCATATAAATTATGAATTTCCGCTATATATAAATCACTTTAAATTCTTGTTTTATAATTAAGGTTAGTTTTTGGTCAAATAAATTATGCGTATTAGAAGTCGTTAAAATAATGAACTAGATAAACAGTAATTATTTCATAAAAAGAAATGTTTTATACTTGGTAGTAATTTGATTTCATTGCCAACAGGGGTGGTGCAAAACAGTAGCATATTAAGCATCGCATGGGAGCACATACTAGGATAGGGGGCCAACGTTGAGAGAAATTTTAAAAATTATTTGTCGAACTTTCGTAAATTTCAATTGAGAATGACGTTAGTGAAGATATCGATAACAACAAAATAATAACGATAAACAAAAGTACGTAGTAAGAAGCCTTAAGGAATATTGCCTATATATAAAATCAATGTATAGAACACTTTGTAATAAAATTTTACATTTGCTTGATTTTTTGTTTAACTTTACATATACTAAGTTTATAAAGGCTTTATTTTCACTTAGGATGGAATTATATAATGATTAATGTTAACAATATAATTGTTATTAATAATTACTTGATTTAAAATTATATAATTCAAGTATTATTAGATATTACGAAAGATATACCTTATTTTGAAGAGGCACATATGTTAGGTTTGCATAGGGGCGCCAAAGCAGTTTGCGCCGCTTCTGGTTGCCAATTAACTGGTACTTTTATTGTAGATGAAGAAAAGCATATGATATAAATTAATTGCAGATATTAACTAAAAAATGTTTGGTTTAACACTGAAGTTTCTTCGATTTTGTATCAACTTTTCTTAAAATCAGGGCATATTGATAATGGGGCAGTAATTAGTTTTTGCCCCGATTGAACAAGTTCGACTGTACATCCAAAAATTCCTTCTATCCAATCAGTGTGAATTCTATCAGCTCCAATGAGATTTCTTGTGTGATTCACTGTAAAATGAGTAAATTCGGGAAAGGATAGATTATGATATGATCGATGATATCCATATAAATTATGATTCCAGAGTATTTCATCTTTAAATTATGCTTAAAAGCTTAATTTATCTGTGTATTTTATATATGATATCCTATTTCGGCAGAATACATTTTTTTAAAAGTGTTCTTTTTGGTGCCCGCACTTTTGGATGGCCGAAAAGTAAAATTTACCTCAAGCATAAATAAATTATAATTGTTGGGATATTAAATATTCGAAGATGAATAGGTCTCTCGATCCGACTCCTCGTGTTCAATAATCAATAAGACAAAATCCCAACAAAGAAATCTTTATTGACAAATATTCGCCACGATACACAATAATTTATTTATCGTATACACCCTAAGGGTATCACGATGTAAATTCAACTGCAACCTGATTAACTTTATCAATTTACGACTATTTACTCGTTTCCTTCGACTCGTTATTTTCGCGCTCTGACCAACTGGCAACTTATTTTGTTGTCAGTTGCTTTTATAGTTTTTGGATTCCAATAAATCTGGATTACTATTGAAAAACAATTTTCCATTTCGGACAATTTATTGCCCGTTTCACTAATGCCGTGAACCACATTATGCTGAAATTCAGCTCGCCGGCCCTTGATTAATGGGTTCATCGGTAAAAAATTTGGTCTCCCGACCCTTCAATATACCTTATCTCAGTCTAATAATATTTTATTCGTCTTCACAATCAAATTTGCCACCGGTTACCACTCCCCCCCGAAAAATATTGATTTTTACTTTTTTCAAAATTTTAATTTATTTTGATAATTTCAAAATTTTATTTTTTTTATTCATGTTTTGTTATAACCACAACACAATTGACACAAAAAAAAAAAAAAAAATCTAAAGTTAACAGTTGACTTGTAATTGCGTTTTTTGGGAAAAAATTGTTGGTTTGAATGTAAACACACTTCAAGTACATAGGGTTAGTTAATGTATAAAAATGTATTCCAATAAAGATTTAGTAATGAATACCACAGAAACTTATTTTTATCAAAAAACCAAAACCAACCATCAGTATTCAACTAATGTAATTTGAAAACTTTTTTTAGTAAATAATTTAAATAATTTAAAACTCAATATAAATTAAAATTAAATTCAGCCAATAAAATCAATATAACATACAAATATATAAATTTTTCTCCTAGTTTTTTTAATAAAAAAGTAATGATCAAAATCACTTGAAAAAAGCTGTGCCGAAAATTCGTAAATACCTTAAATAAATCTAATTCATAGTCAAAATTTTGTAGAAAATATTATTAAATTATAAATTAAAAAGCATAAATTTATTATCATAATATCAATAAATATTAATCTTGAAATAAACTACATATTTTACATTCCAATTTTCATTCAAGTTAACCCATAACTTAATTATATTATTATTTATTTATATTTAACAATCTAATTTATTACCCTTCGACAAATACTTCAAAGTACAAATTAATTCATATTAGATAATTTTATTTGACTAATTGATAGTGATAATAAAGTTAACAAAATTAAAATTAATTAAAATTATACACGTTAATAATAATAATAATAATAATAATAATAATAATAATAATAATAATAATAATAATAATGGGATAAATCACTTTTATGTCAAAAGTGACAAAAAATATGTCATTTAAAAATTGATCGCCAATGATTAAAATGTCACATTTAAGACGAAAATTGAAATCAAAAAATTTAATCGAACATAATTAACAACCAATCGTTAAAAATTATAAAGATCAACGATATTTCAAAGTATTTGATTGTTTATTTATTTTTATAATCTATTACTGTTCTTAACCTTTTTTCTTAGAGGCTCCTCGTGTTGATTTAATAGCAGGGTTGTTAATTTTTTTATCTATCGGTATATCATAATAAAGCAAAAATGGTTCGATAATTGATTTATACGCATTTTCAATTGTTGATAAATGAAAACACCTATCAACAAAACCTTCCACCATATTTTTTGAGTTTATCAATTTTCGATTTCAAATTTTGTCTTAAATGTGGCATTTTAATCATTGAAAATCTATTTTTAAATGAAATATTTTTGTCACTTTTGACATAAAAGTGATTTAACCCTAATAATAATAATAATAATAATAATAATAATAATGATTTTTAAAAAAGTAATTAAACAAACAATGATTTAAATATTCAAACACACGTTTCGGCAATATATTTCGACAATAAATGTAGATGTTTAATTGGTGAAAATTAATTTGCAAAATTGTAAAGATGAAGAAAATGATGAAATTAATTACAAAATAAAGATGAAGAAGCCAAATTTTTGAAAAAAGTCCAGCCATTTGATTAATAGTGTCAACACCAAAATTGGTTTTATTATAAAATTCCAAAGTTTCTGGTAAAAGTTTATAATTGTCGACAACCCGCACAAATATGTTTTTGGAACTTAGAAATAACACTTTATTCATTCGAAAAATAAAACTGATGTTTTTAACTTTTTAAATTGAACTAAAATTTACATCTGCTAAACATACGTGCAAGAAATGAACGCTATTTCATTTCAATACAAACTTTAAAAATTACTAATAAAAAATTATAGTTTTTCATAAAACAATAGTAGGCCTAATATACATGAATGAGAATTATATTTGTTTTAGTTCGCATATTTAAATTTAATTATGAAATTAATAACTCCGTAATTTTGACGGCACGGTAGATTTGGGTACATGTTAGGCATAACATTGGAATTAAAGTGCTTCAAAAAACATGTTATTATACTAAAAGTCATAATATATTTCCAAAAATAGTATTTCCAAAACCATACACAGGGAAATCCGTCATTTTGATGGGTTAGGTCAGTGGTTCTCAACCTTTGTCAGATAAGGACACCATAACGGAAAATTTGAAAAATTGACGGCTATAAAAATAACAAGTTTTGTATTTAAGTTCTATATTTAATAAACTAAATCTTTTATAACATATATTAATGTGAAATTTGAACTTGATGCTTTTTACATATCTCATTATTAAGTCACGTATTTGACAAACACACTCTTAACTCATTCTCAATTGAGTTAGGTTTTTGCCTTTTCTTGTTCTTAATATTTACCAAAAGTAATTTATATATGTATTGCTATTTTAAGTAATTCAAAATCTAAGATAAATCAAACATTATATTAAATTAATAAATTTTCAAGAATGAAATTAACAGAGCTCGCGGCAAACTTTTCATATCCCTTCGGCGCCATATGGTGCCGCGGCAACTCGGGTTAGGTAGTTGTACTGTTTAAAAAAGAAAATGACTCTAGATGTATGATTATTTATATTTTCATATTAAAAAAATCTAACAAAGATAAATATCTAAAAAACGTGTAGAAATAAAAATTTATAAGTAAATTCATTTTTATCTTTGTTGACCTTAGAATTATTTAGAATTTCAATTAGTTTCATTTAGTTTTCGATTAGACGAGTAAAGTTTCTATAGTCAAAATTTAAATGAAGAGATACAAATTTACAAAAAAATATTTCAAATTTCTAACCATTCCAAAATCCAAAAGAAGTTCCCCCATGAAACATATACATGTTGACATTGACGCTCAGTGAATAATTATACAAAGTTTTCAGTCCACGGACCACATCATCTGTACTAACTTTGTTATGTCTTAAACCCCATGAATCTAACCAGCCAGAATAATATTCAGAATTTACCTGTGTTAAATAATAATAATAATAATAATAATAATAATAATAATAAAATAATAATAATAATAATAATAATAATAATAATAATAATAATAATAATAATAATAATAATAATAATAAAAATAATAATAATGTTGTTTGGCAGCAGACCTTTACGGGAACTCAAAACTTTGAAAGTTTTTCAAAACAATTATTTTTATAATATAGACTAGCCAAATGAAATTAAATAAATACTTAATTTAGAATTATTTTTGCGAGTAAAAGAAAAATGAATCAACAAAGTAGAAAAAGAATCAAAACATTTAAAATGTTTAAACATTCTTAATTAAATATAGAAGTTTACAACGCGGAGATTTTAACAGATTTTAAAGGTGAATGACGAAAATTATTAATTTAAAATATTTAAAACTTAAAAATAGCAGTTAATTAAATTTCTAATGAAATTGAAATAAATTTTATTTTATTTAGTAGAAACAATAAAAAAATAATTACCTGGGGCCCTTTCGGTTGCCATCGTTTCAAATCCCCGAATGCTGATGCTGGATTAAATGCACCTATTCATAAATATATTTAATATTATTTCATTAATTTGGTTTTTACAAATAGAGAAAACTATTTATTGTGGCAATAAATTTGTGTTCAAATAAATTCATAAAAGCAAATTTTAACCTTCACAACAGTCCTTTACAAACACAGGGTGCTTAATTCTTTCATCCAGAATGGTACTCATACGTTTCGATAAATATTTCAAATGTTCATATTTCCAAACACGAAAGGGTTAAAGTAGCATCAAGACTTACTGGAAAGGAAGTATTATGGGTTATGTTATTTGCTGATGGACTTACAATATTTTGCTCAGGTTGAAATGTGTCGGTGTAAATTAAGTTAAGTGAATTTACTATTGAACAGAAAATTATATTTGGCAACAAAAATATTTTTAGAATTAAAAACATACAATAACCTTTAAATAAAAAATACATTCAACGAGTCAAAATTTGTAAACTGTAATCATTTATTGTATGGATTTTTAATTATAAAAATATTAAATTTCAGTATATTTCAAGCACCGTTAGAAGTTGTAACTTAAATAAAAATATTATTAACATTAAAAATGAAAAAAAGACATTTAAAAAATATAACTTTTAACTTATCATTTGCCCATGATATTTGTCATTTCTAATGGTAATTTGTGTAAGCTAGCGTAAAAAGTCTGAGTAATTATTGGGAACGAATAACTTGTGAGGCGTTGTTGATAAGATCTTTGAATCCTATAATTAATATTTAAAATACTCAGTCTATATGTATTCTGATTGTATTTAAATAATTGAATGTGAATTGTATATATTATGTGTTTGCGACTTTTTGGGATGTTAAAATGATTTTAATATGTAACAAGAATTTTAAATTTTAAATTTAATTTTTAAAAGTTTTATTATAATAAAACTTGTTTTTAAAAAAATGATAATTTTTTATATTTTAAAAAAAGTTAATTTACATGTTTATTATTTTTAAAAATTAAAATAATTTTATAATTTGTGGTACGATTAGTTATTGTTTTCATTTAGTTATTGTTTATGTGATTTCTAGTATGAAAAAGACTGATAAACGGTAGAAATATATAGTGATATGTCATATAAAATATATAGTTGGCGATTTTCAATTATTAATAATAAAAATATTAATAATAATAATTAAAAATAATAAAATAATAAACCTGATGTGCCAAAATCAACAGTTGAAAAAATACGTCTATCAGAAGAACCGCAAGTAAGATACGAATAACCGTTTCCGTCAGTTGAATAAATAATGATGTCGTCTCCAAGATGTGATCGAACAGTATCATAAAGAACACGTAAATAATTATTATCACATGTATAAAATGATCCGTATTCATTTTCTACCTTTAATTAAATTATAATACTCAGAACGTGAACCTTATTATAATAACCTGAACCATGACAATAGGTCCATTGTTCTGATAAAGATGAGGCTTAATGATTGGTAATAGCACAGAATACCATTTTAAGACCGAAGAGAGATAATCTGCATTATATATAATTGTCAATGTAAAATTACAATTAAAAATAAATCATCATTTACGATTCATTTTAGGTTATATTTATCTCCATTTAGTTTTCGTACATTTCACGCAAATTTTTGACACTGACTTCTCAAATTTTTGATTTTTATTGATAATATCACAATTTCACATTAAAAAGGACTTGAGATTTATACCAATAAATAAAAGAACACCATTTTTAAAATATATATTTTAACATTTCCTTTGTAATCAATAAATGAATTCAATAAAATTATCATAAAGTATGGTTCATACTCATAGGTTTTTATGTTATTAGTAATTAGTAATAATAATCACGTGAGTATTTCAATAAAATTTCATTAAAACTGTCGAAAATAGGTCAATAAATAGGTTTAGTTGATATAATTTTGAGGTTAAAAAATAATGCTTATTTTTGTTGTCATTATTATTATTATAATTATTATTGTTATTATAAGGACTTTTTTGTGTTTTACCACTGATTTCTTTATAAGTGACAGAAAATTTTCTATAAAATTTAACTAAGAATCTGATTTATTTAAAATATTCACGAATTTTCGGCACAGCCTTTGTCAAGTGATTTGACTTGAAAAGGGCTGTGCCGAAAACTCATGAATACCTTAAATAAATGTGATTCATAGTCAAATTTTGTTGAAAATATTATGTCAATTATTGTTATTTTTATTATTAGGGATCGGAAAAGATTGTGGTTTTCGGGGTTAAAAAAGAGTGCAAGGAATGATTTTTATTTTCAAATAAAATTGGAGATTTCAACAAATGAAATTGAATCGATTAGGAATATTATATTTTCCTATATTTAAGAAAATATATTAATATTTTTTTAATTAAAATAAAGTAATTAATCCTATTTATTTAAATATAAATATAGTAATTTTTGCAGATTTTCAATTGTTAAGCGCCGTTTGTTATCTGTTAAAATGTTATTTAACATCGAATAACTATGCTTGACAAAACATTCTGTCAGCGGTGCATATTTGAAATTTTATCAGAATCACTACAGTTTATGTGGTGATAATTTGTTTATAAATTTACCATTTTAAACCCAAAAATTTGAAAGAGTGCTTTTTTGAGTTTTCTTTTCTCCTATCCCTTATTATTATTATTATTATTATTATTATTATTATTATTATTATTATTATTATTATTATTATTATTATTATTATTATTAATGTACCTTTATCTGAAGATCGAAGGATCATTTTTGGATTTTTTTTCAATAGCCAAGCAGGAAGTCCTCCCTTAAAATAGATGATAAAAATAAAGATTAATAAAAATAATAAATCAAATTGATTACGAAATCCCATTCACCGCACATGTAAGGCCCACTTCTCAATAAGACTAACAAATCCAGTTTTCGAGCAATAGTAAGAAATTTGCTCAAATCTCCATTACCGATGAAATTGTAAATACCTTCCTCGTACTCATGGTAGTTCCACGGTATATAACTAATTATTTATAATAATAAAATATGAGTATCAAACGGTGATTCCTTGGTAGCAGCATAAATTAATATATCAGATAAATGAATAACAAAACAAGCCCTTGCTGCTAAGTAATAATTATATTGCTGAAAACAGTTTCGATTATTAAATAGTTCTTTGAAAAGAAACTGAAGAGGATTACTTAATAATCGAAACTTTTTTCAAAAATATAACTATTATTTCGCAGCAAGGGCTTATTTTGTTACTCACTTAAAAAATTAAATATGTAAATAAAAAAATTAAGCAGTTTTTCTACTGTCAATAACTTATTTCGAATATTTGCCAGATAATATTTTTAAAAAACGTCATTTTCATAGCATTCAAATCGATAAAACAAATATTGGCATCCAGTAAAAATAACTTGAAAGCCAAATTTTCTTGAAAATTGAATGAAAATTATAATGTTCTATTAGACATCTATTTCAAGAGCATTATAATAATTAATGTTAAAATTTACTAATGAATAACTCCTAATAGTATTACTAATTTTTTCAAAAGCTTATACTAATAAATTTGTATGACTTTTCTTAACTGATTGAATATTTAATTTATTTTGATCCAAATAGTATAACTAAATTAAATTTAAAACTAAGAAAACTTATTTTTTAGTCATAGTATTAAATAGTATGGGTCACACTATTAGGAATTATCCGGTAATTAATTTACTATCGATTCGATTGCTCGATCGTTTTGCTTGGATCTCGAGCATTTACATTTAAATGTTGATTTTAATATTAAATTGTGAAAAATATATTTATATATCAAATATTTTTCACAATTTAACATTAAAAGTTTTTTATTTTGAATTACTATTATTTATTGTAGTATTACATAAATCTTTTTTAACATTGTATAATAAATGCAATATATAATCATAATAATTTACAATTGAATCGCGTTCAATCCAGCTGCTTTCATTTTCAGCAGCCGATCATGCCAATAATATTCCGGAATTCGAGTATATAAAACACTGCCAGAAATGTATCGAAACGGCTTTCCATCTTTTAAAAATACATTATTTGTAAAATCTATGGTAAAGGTTCGATTGGAAAGACCGTTGTCTGTCAACTAAACTTTTATAATTCAGTAAAATAACTTCTTCACTTACTAGAGAAATCTTTGTGGAAAAATTTGGCTCAGAATTTGTTGAGAAACCTATAACAAATATTCATGAAATTAATATTAATACAATTTCTTTACCATTAAGAAAAAGAAATATTGCAAAAAAGTGAATAAAATAATTCATAAATAGAATATTTATTTAGATTAGAAAAAATTTTTTGTTCAAATATTTAGTAAACAAATGTTAAATTTGCAAAATAATTTTGAAAATAAAAAAAATATTTTAAAATAATGGCATTTATATATACCAAGTATTGATTAGTTTAAACAACCTTTAAAACATATTTACAATTATGTATATATATATATATATATATATATATATATATATATATATTCTATTAATATATATTTTCTCAATTAATATTTTCTCTTTTAATATATATTTTCTCAATTAATTTTTTAAAATTTTATTAATCTCTATATCTGATTCTAATCAAAGAATATACGATACCTTAAGTAGTATCCAGTACAATTCCCAATAGTATACTAGTTACGAGCTAATGGATCTCATTAGTACTACGCGGAAGGTGCTTAGATTTATCTTCGCGCCAAGTAAGTGTAAAAACAGTTTCAAGTTAACACCGTTAAACTTAATGTATCGTATAATTTTTTAAAGTTTAAGGTTTAGATATAAATTAAATGTCCTTGTGAACATCAAATGAGTTTTACTTGAATTTCTATTAAATTTTAACAGCAATATATATATATATATATATATATTCAGATTTTCTGTATCAACAAAATGACAATTTTAATTTTTAATATTTTTCAAAATTGATTTTTATTTTATTTCTAAGTACAAATTGATTTCCTAAATCTGATCGGACTACTATTGGGCCAGAACACAAACGGCCTTGTAAATGTTTAAATGAATCGTTAATACACACTCAAATATAACATGCAGATTTAAACTCAAACCTATTAAAACATCAATTAACCCTACCAAAATGCGAGAAAGAGAACAATTTAATATAAAATTATAAACACAAAAATAAATTAAAATAATAACAAAATACAACAAGATCCGCACGAAATAAACATAAACATAACATGAAAACCTAGCAATTTGACCGAAATTTGACAATTTAACAAAAATGCGAAATATCATGAAAATGAAATAAAAATCAAATAATTTGAATTAGAAATAATTAAATTCAAAAATTCAAAAGAAAAATTGTCAAATTAAATTACAAAATAATAAAATTAAGAATAGAATATTCCAAAAAATCACAAGGTAAAATTTTGTTTTACTAAATCAAAAAGAACATGCAAGGTTAGGGTCGTACAATAGGTATATATACCGATTCATTTTTACATAATTTTAATCAGTTAATCAGTTTTACAAAACTTGAAAACAGTTTTTCGTCTAACCAGTGGAGAGCGCAAAAATTTGATGTGAGTGAGAGAATGTTCGATACTCTCTCCACGTCGTATCCTCGCAACCTCGGATGAGCTCTGCTTGGATTTCGGCGTGGGGAGAGGGAGTGTGAATAACCATGATGTAAATGATATGACAAATATATATATATATATATATATATATATATATATATATATATATATATATATTAAAACAAAATAGATTTTTATTTTCTGTCGAAAATTTTCCGGCCCACAGCCGACACATATCGCAAGCTATTAAAATCAAACATACTATCGCAAATCGTATAAGTGCGTGTATTATCGCCAATGATTTCGTGCCCGTGAAGGCTCCGGCGTGATGAACGCAGGAGCTGAAACGTCAATATTATTCCGTATAGGGGAAAAGGGTGAAGAGGAAATAGTCTTTTGGCTGTTTCGTCGGCACTCATTTCCTATAAACTCGACCTAATTACAATATTAATAAATCCACCAGCTGAATGCGGAGCTAATTACAATAAATCGAACACATTGCCGAGAAATAGTTCACTCTGTATAAGAGATTTAAGATATTAGCCCTAGTAATGAAAAATATAATTAGAACACATAATTAAAAACCTTAAAAAAGTAGTCACTCTGAAATCCTGAAGTAGAATAATGGAATAGCACTGTCATGATCGGCGACATTACAAATATAAAACACGCCTCCTGTTTGGCATTTCTAAAAATGTCAATCAATAAATTTTTACCAAAAGAATTCCCATAAATGCCTACTAAAATCAGACAAACCAATACACCGCGACGAGATCAGTGAGTGTGTCCGGTAGAGAATTTGGTTCGCCCGCAACGTGTGTGCGCACCCATCCCAATATAAGTACTAAATTAGATTACGCTGTTTACAAAAATTAAAAATCGAAATGTCAAGAGCGACAAATATTAAAATTACCACGAATGGAACAATAAGCTCGCGAGGCCCCGGCACGTCCGACGATGCATCGTGGAGATCCCGACCAAGCTCGGAGAAGCTGAGAGTATCGGAAGGTAAAATTAACATTATTTCTAGGTGTTTTAACATTTTCCTTGAGCCGAGTTAGACGCAGCAAATCGTCCAGAACCGTTCCAGCATTCCCCAAGGCTTACAGAGCGACGACAATAAAATCGGCCATGCTATAAGGAGATACGGACTTTACGCTAAGTTGCGAGGTTGTTTTCGACCGCCTTTTTTTATTGCGTGAAGACCCAAACTCCACCCGTCCAGCACAGTATAAGCAGTTAATTGATCTATGTCACTCTATTGTACTCATGAACTATGTACCATCCATAAAGAGGAGACTAGATGATGACAACTAGGATGCATCTCACCCATGTGAATTATCTACTCTAAAAACATGTATCGTAAGAATTTTATTAAAAATAAAATATAAATACGTAGTACGTTGATTTATTAGGTTTGAAAGGCTTTTTGACAGATATTTGGAAAATAAATAAATTCAAGGCTCTTTTGACAGATATTTGGAAAATAAATAAATTCCAATACTATGAAACTATTGGAAGCTAAATTGTGATTGGAGACCTTAAATATAGAATTATTCAGGGATGAAAAATACTTACTCCCATGGGGTCTAAATTTTGGGAAATGATAAAATTTTACCACTGCTAGAAGTAGTAGAATCTAAAAGGAGATTAATTCGAATTTGGGGTAACTACTGATCGGAATTTTTTGTTGTGACAAACATTAGGACACTGATCTAAATTTCCGATAAATGAAAGTACAAATGACCTTGAAATATCGTTTTCTGAGAATAATTTGCGTTTCCTCGAACGGAACTATTAAGATGTGTAAATAAATCGGGAAGATAGTTCTGGAGAATCAAATTTCTGTTTTTCCCAAAGAGAACTATAGAACGAATAATTAACTTATGAATATATTTTTAAACAATATTTAACCTTGAGCAAATGAATTGCAATTATATTTTAAATCATATTTTATCTGTATTTTTCCAAAGAGAACGGTAAAACGAATAATTAACTTATGAATATATTTTTAAATAATATTTAACATTGAATAAATGAATTTTAATTGCGTTTTCAATAATATTTGATCTGTGTTTTCCCGAGAGAACTGTAAAACGAATAAATAACTTATAAATGTATTTTTAGATAACATCTAACATTGAATGAATGGATTTTAAGTATATTTTAGATAATATTTTATCTACGCTTTTCGAAAGCGAACAAGCAAATTTAGAGTGTAATTTTTGATAATAGTTTTCCGTTTTTCCAAAGAGAACTTTGAAATGACTAAATGATTTTTTTTTATATTTTTGATAATATTTTACGTTTTAGCACTATTAAAACGAGTAGGCAAAATTTAAAGCATGATTTTGATCATAATCCTGCGTTTTTTCCAACCGAATTATATAATGAATAAACCAATTTTGATTAGATTTTAGATAATGCGGTTGCATTTTCTCGAAAGAGATTAGCTAAATGATCGATTAAATTTGAAGGTATTTCGTTGGTTAATTGTACTTTACGCTTTAAGATTTAATAAAGTCAAATTTTGTTCAAAAAATGGAAAAATCCCGAAATTCGCGACGAGAAAATTTCATGCGTCAATTTAGTTTAATATGTAAGGTCCTAATCACAAGATGGTCCATATGGTTCGTTTGTAGGTTTCAGCCATCATGTCCATCTCTTCCCCACTTCCATTAGGGAAGGAAGTGACGCATTAGAATAGGAAACGAATAGCGCTAACCCAAGTATGTATATTCTACCGTACTAGTTTTTTCCTCCTTCGAACAAGGTACGCAACTCTAAACCAATGAGTTGACTCTACTCGCATGTCCCCACATTAGACAGCCAATCCTATCCCTTATGCCTGAATATTGATGTTAATCCGTATAATATCTTATTTATCGTTCCAGAGGACTCGTGGATTGACGCGTCCCGGGTCACACTTTGCTTTCCGGCATATTCAGCTGCACGGTGCCGGCAGGCGATGTGGACGTGGGATTTTCAAACTCACCGGTTAGAGAATTTCGCGGAGAAGATCAAAAAACCGGAGACAACTTGGACCTTCCTTTCGTGGCAATCAAGCGGGAACCCGGCCGAAATCCGGCGCGGGAAATAAGAGGTCGAGCGGAGTACCTCCTCGCACGTTTGTGAGAACATCAAAGACAAACGGCCCAGCAAATCCTAAAAGCGCAACAGCACTTAGATGAGATCAACCAGGATAATATTTTTATTATTATTATTATTATTATTATTATTATTATTATTATTATTATTATTATTATTATTATTATTATTTTTATTATTATTATTATTATTATTATTATTATTATTATTATTGCATCGTTCAATTTGGACGATTCCAGAGTGAACAGACCAATGAAGGCGATCAACGTGGTAGTCCCACCCCAATTATGGACCGGAAGAGGAGGACGTGTGAACGAAGAGCCAAACGTCCACCGCGAGCAACCATACGCTCGGGGGCCACCACGAGCCAGCTATGATCAGCATCATTAAACACTAAATTCATTACTATGATCCTTCTCTGGTTATTTCTCGTTATAGTATTATTTAAAAATGGTTTAACTACAAATGGAAAATATTAGTTAAGATCTGACGCGATAAGACATACGTCCCGTTGTACATTTAAGTAACTTCTATTATCGGCGAAATTAATTTTCCTTTATTGTAGACATGAATTCCCACAATATCTTGCAACACGAATTGGCAAAGGCCCAGAGGACAATCAAAGATTTCCACCGACAAATCTTGTAGTTGACGACCGAAGTTCAGCTGACAAAAAGCACTTGGATGGAACCGAATAAGGCAAACGCCTGTATCAAAAATTAACAGTGATGCAGAAGGGTTGGGCTGAGGAGAAGCAGCTCAACCAAAGTCTGAAGACGCAACTTAGAGGCTTGGAGGTGGCGCTGTCTGCATGTCAAGAAGGAGCAGCAGTGACCTACCCCCTAGTTTTTGCCCCGGCCCAACTAGCCTATCGAGAAGCCAATTCCACTTCGAAACCTGCAGCCAAACCAGCTAAACACCGCCTAGGTAGAGCTGAACGAGCCAAACGACGGGCCATTCGAGTAAAAGACTCAAAGGCGTGAAATGTTTTATCAAATAAAAATTTGTTGAATATCGTATTCAAATGATCAATACGGTTTGGATTGAATCAAACCCAGGCAATGACGTCAATCAGCCAGCAAGTCAGAGACACTAGTATAACCATCTATCCTCAGTAAGGGACGAAAATGACAAATCGCACGTAAACCTTCTAACGGTGGTGCGTTGGACCCAGTTTGAGGTTGGACCAGAGCAATTCCTGTGTGGCGCTCACCTTTGGCGACCTCAAAACCCATGGTTACATTTCCAACATTGCCTAGCAACGGGTAACCACTGGGGATAAGAAAGATAATTTTCATCTGGGGTCAAGGTTGTCAAAGACCATAACCCGACACTGCTAAGTACTTATAGGTTTCAGGCGTATATTTTTTGAACTATGGTTAAGATCAAAAAGTGGGGGACTACGATCTTAACACAGTTCGTTTATCTGACTCCAATCTAATAATAATATAAAATTATATTTCAAATATAAACCAATCAAAATATAAAAAGGTCGGTTGTGGTCCTATGTAATTAAATAAGGCAAAGACAAATTATTTACCTATACAATTTATTTGGTGTTAACAATAAATTTACAGCGTATATATGTGTATAGTTTAATAGAATATACAGATAACTGGATCAAATGATCCCTGCCAAATGGCCCGCAAGAAGTCGATGGTCACTATGCAGACGCAACGACTTATCCTATAAGACAGAGGGCAAGTAAGAAAATAATTTTTGGGCACCCCAAGTATCCGAAAACGGTCTCTGTTTTAGATACTTTAGATTTTAAATTAATTATTTTAATTAATAAGCCGGATTTCTGAACCCGCTTTTACCTTTTTGTTTTCTTTATTTATTTATTACAAAAAATTACCCAAAATCAGGATAAGATGTATCCCTTTTGAAATGGTTTGAAAGTTCTTCGAGATATGCGATTTTCCTTTTTCTCTAATAATAAATTTCCTTTTCGATTCAAAGAAATGCTTTTCTTTCTGTTTCCTTTTCTTTTTCCAAATATCCTCTGCTCTCTAGAAAATCTTTGGCTCTCTTTATATAATGTTGGTTCGGTCTAAAATCCTCGACAATCCGCTCCTGCTGTTGTAATTAATCCGTTTTCTCAATTCTGATTGGAAATTAATTCAATAATCCTTTATTTTCACCAGCTGTTTATTGATTGACGTATTTATTTTCCCTGATCGTTCATTTAAGCTGTTCGCAATCGATTCTTTCTTTTTTTTGATTTGAATATCGTTGGAATCCTCGCTAGAAATTGATTTTTCTAATCACCGGCTTTTTTCCAATTATTTTATTTTCGGCCTCTGTACTAAAAAATAGTCCTCTATTTATATTAATTAAAAATTAATGAAATTACCAATTTTAGACCCGCGTCATCGGAAATCCAAATTTGGTAATTTTCCGATGACGCATTTCCATTTATAGCAATTTTCAATTGCTTAATTCTAAATTTGGTAATTGTTTTCTTGACGTCACTAAACGTCATCACAATATATTTTTTTTTTAAAACGTCACTGTTTAGTGACGTCAGAATGACTCAACAATCTTTTTAAGGCTAAGAGCCTGTACTTAACACTATGTCGGTGTTACCCAAGAAACTTCTTCGAAATATTAGAAGAAATGAGTGGGTCATAGTCAGATAAAAGTGAGCGCTTTTGCTAATGTTATAATTGACTGGACGCTCTCTGGGTCCGACGAGCTAGTGATAGGATGATCTGTCCTCAATTTTAAATCACAACATAGTATTGTTGGACATAAACTGAAAAATATAAGTATAATAAAAGTTACAAAAAAATGCAGTAAAATTATTAATTAAAAAGGGATGACTCGTGAGGAAATATGGAAGAATCATTCGAAAAAATAAAATTTTTGAAAATTACATATAATATTTTTTTTAAACTACTGTTGGGCCAGAACACAAACGGCCTTGTAAATGTTTAAATGAATCGGTAACACACATGCAAATATAACATGCAAAGTTAAATTCAAACCTATTAAAACATCAACTAAACCCTATCAAATATGAGAAAAAAAAAGATAATAAAATATAAAATAATAAACATAAAAATAAAATTAAATAATAACAAAACGCACCAAGATCCGCACAAATTAAATATAAATATAACACGAAAACCCAACGATTTTGACCAAAATTTGACAATTTATTAAAAATACCAAATTTCATGAAAATGAAATAAAAATTCAAATAATTTGAATTAGAAATAATTCAATTAAAAATCTAAAGAAAAAATTGTCAAATAAAATTTCAAAATTATAAAAATTAAAATTAGAATACACTAGAAAAATCCAAGGTCAAAATTTGTTTTACTAAATCAAAAAAAACACGCAAGGTTAGGGACAAAAAATAGGTATATATACCGATGAATTTTCATATGATTTTTAATCGTTTTTTGAAATCCTTAAACAGTTTTTAAAAAATCTATATTACTACGTAAGTGAGAGTTTTATTTGGAACTCTCTCCACGTCACACTCTCGCAACCTCGACAGAGCTCTGCTTGGGTGTCGGCGTGGGGAAAGCGATATATTATGATTTGTTTTTTGAATTTATGGATTGGATCATGTTGGTAATTTCATTTTTGATTTTAATAAACTATTCATAATATATAAATTCTATTTTTACTTAAAATTTGTCGAAATTTTTCCGGCCCATAGCCAAAGACACACCACAAGTCATTAAAATCAGACATACTATTCAGATTCGTGTAAGTGCGTGGAATATCGCCAATGATCTGTGCTCGTGAAGACCCGGCGTACGGAACGCAGGGATCAGAACGTCAATATTATCCCACATAGAAGAAAGGAGAGATAAGGAAGTGGTCTTTTGGCTACTTCCTCGTCCCTTAGTTTCTTTAAAATCGACCTAAATTACTCTACACACGGCTCAAAATCACCACACCGAGTAGTCCAGTGGGCACTCATTAAATATAATATGAACACAATGCGCCTAAGGACAACCAGGGGAAGGGTAACGGGAGTCTAAATTGAAATCGTTGCTAAGTATTCAAATAATTAATAAGTTTACGCTGTCATTAGGATCAGACTGTAAGAGCAGAGTAGAAATAATTGTAGATATAGAAGAATTCAGGGTCACCCATTTGAATAAACCACAAAGTTAAACGGTCCTTACGAACCTAAACTGAACCGCGAATAAACGATAAATAAACTGATGGGTATACATTCCAAAAATAAAAATAAATTTAGTCATCTGTAGGTAGTTAGTAGCACACTGCTCCATAAAGGGGGAGGGGGGGAGGGGGATTAAATTACAGATTAATTTCGGATTATCTTTATTACATAATGACGTAATTAAGTAATCGGTGTGTATTTTAATTAACTTTTTTTCCAAAATTTTTATGCGTATTTTTTATGAGTATTTAAATTTTACTTAAATTTTTTATCGAATTTATTTTCAATTTTTAAAATATAATTTTTTAAGTATTTTTTAGTCGAAATTTTTAGGATAATTTTATAATGAAATTTTTTATATAATTTAAATTTTTAGTTTAATTTCATCAATCATTTTCGATTTTTAATTTGAAATTTTTAGATAATTTTATAATGATATTTTTTATATAATTTAAATTTTTAGTATAATTTTATAATGAAATTTTTTTTTTATTCAAGGTTTTAACACGTTTTCAATTTAATTTTATCAATGATTTTATTTTCGATTTTTAAGTTTTGATTTTTAGGGTAATTTTAATATGAAATTTTTATACACATTGATAACGATCAAAGAAATTAGCTTTAACATAATAATAATAATAATAATAATAATAATAATAATAATAATAATAATAATAATTATAATAATAATAATTATAATAATAATAATAATAATAATAATAATAATAATTATAATAATAATAATAATAATAATAATAATAATAATAATTCCATCAATTAAAATCTTTATAAAGAAACTATAAAGACATAAACTCGTAAAAGATCAAAATTTATTTACATCATCACAAATCTGCTTATAATAAGCTCTTCTTAGCTCAGCCAACAAAATATGTACAACCTCCTTCTTCTTGTAGTCATTGCAGCATCTGCACAAACAGTGCAGTCATCTAAACATTTCAAACCAGATCCTTGAACTGATTCATAGTGCATCCGTACAATTTCTTCAATGTTGATTCCTGTCATTTGATAGATCCGTGTAGCCAAATATTCAGGAGCACAATAGGAAAGTTTGTTTTTCATATTCGGAAATAGTTCTTCCATCTTCATAAAAATTGTTTCGAATACGTATGCTTCTTGCTCGTCGATCATTATTAATTTTTACAATCGTCAGAATTCAATCAATTTAAATTAAGATTATTAATTAAAATCTTTATAAAATTAAATATTTCTTGTACTAGACTGTGGTATTCCAGTGTTTTTATCCCCATGACAACGACTTTTTCGCTTGCAAATACATTCACACAAATTGGATTATACTTGACAAGTCTTGATGCAGGTAACAATTCCGGTTCGTAAATGTTCAGTGTTTAGGTCGACAAATCATACAAGTTGATTCGACAACCCATGTCAATATTCAATGATAATGACTGTATTTGTAAATCTTGAATCTGATATTTGAGATCGCCTTCCTGTAAAGGTCTCTTGCAACCCATTATTCTACATTTTCCGCTCTTGAAGAATAAGATTGGATATTTTCCACTTCTATCCACTACATGTTGAGGTTTTCCAGTCGGGAACTTCATTCCAGTTACTTCACATCTTCCTCTATAATTGATATTACTAATCATTTTCCAATTTCAAATTAACTGATTCAGTATATCAAATTATAAACAAATTAAATTAAATTAAATGGAATTAAGAAATGATGCAGTATATCAAATTGTAGGGCCTAGTGAGAGCGGAAATACTTTATTTGCATGTAATTTATTGCAGTCAAACATGTTCAAATCAAAATTCACTAAAATATATTGGCATAGGGGTGCAGACGAAGAACATGGATTGACACAAAATCAGTTTTGTAAATTGAAAATGACAATAGTTAAGGGATTTGATAAAAACTGGTCGTCTAGGTTACGTCGAGGAGATGTAATAATCATAGATGATTTGTATCAAGAAGCAAATAAGGAAAAAGATTTCAATAACTTGTTCACAAAAATCAGTAGACATTGTGGAGTTACTGTTATTTTCATAACACAAAATTTATTTCATTAAGGAGGAAGTCATCGAACTCGTAATTTAAATGTTCAATACCTAGTTATTTTCAAAAATCCTCGCGATCAAACGATTATCGATTTCTTAGCCAGGCAAGCCTATCCAAACAATAGAAAATTTTTAATTGAATCATTCCAAGATGCTACAAGCGTTCTTCATGGATATTTATTCTTTGACTTTACACAACAATGTAGTGACGATTTACGTATCCTAACAGATATTTTTAATGAAAAAGGGTTACGATTTATAAACAAAATTGAAAACAAATAAATGATTATCAATAATGTCATTTAAAAAAGTAGTTGTCAAAAAAGAAATTCAACCCAAAAAAGTTATTCGTAAACACAAATCAAAAGTAAACAAGAATCTAAAAAAGAAGAAGATTTTAAAAAAGAAGTGGATCAAATTATAAACAATAATAATTAATTGTAATTAGTAAACATGAAATTTGAACGTAGTCTAACATATTTCAATGCATTGGTCAAGGCTCAAAATAATAAAAGAATAGCAATTTTACAATCTTTCCCTTCATTTGTTATTGACGATTTGCTTGAAGTTATTGTAAATATAGTTCGAGGTAATGTCAATATTAGTAAAGCTAAAAGAGTGGTATTACAAAGACATAAGAGATCTCTTTTATCATTGGTAAACACTAAAAATAGACGTTTAATGAAAAGAATAATGTATAAACAAAAGGGTGGGTTCTTCGGTACATTAATTCCTATAGTTTTATCAGCTATTAGTGCAATTTCATCCCTAAGATCTTAATCGGTTTACAATACTCTAAACCAGATAAAGTTGTCCATATTTTAACATCTTGTTGTAATAATGAAGCAACCATTAACCAAAAATCCACTCAAAACAATATGGACGAATACAAAAGATCCAGATGGTTTTGGTGGTGTAGAAAAATTAACAAAAGGAGTGATTAATTCTAAAAAAGAGACTCAAAAATGGTTATCGAACCAACTAGCATATAGTTTAAATAAACCAATGTTGAAAAGGTTCCCAACCAGACCATACAAAACAAGAGGAATCAATGATTTGTGGCAAATGGATTTGATGGAAATGATACCTTATTCGAGAATCAACAAGGGGTACAAATATATTTTAACATGTATTGATGTTTTCAGTAGATATGCCCGTGCCATTCCAACAAAAACTAAATCAGCTAATGAAATGTCCATTGCAATTAAAAAATTATTTAAAGACGGACAACCTCACAATCTACAGACTGATTTGGGTAATAAATTTAATTAATTATTTATTTTAATGTATTTTAGGTAAAGAATTCTATAATAGCAAAGTAAAAGAAGTTATCAAAGCCAATCATTACTCTGTATTCTCACAATTCAAAGCTTGTTATGTGGAAAGATTTAATTGAACTTTGAGAGAAAGATTGAAAAAATACTTTGTGCATCAAGGTAATAAAACTTGGATACATGTTTTACCGAAAATTATTTTTAGTTACAATCATTCACCACATAAAGGATTAAATGGTCTCAGACCTGTTGACATTACAGACACCAACAGAAACAAAACATTTAAGAAAGGAAAAATCGATAAGCCAAAATACAAGGTTGGTGATCATGTAAGAATTAGTAAAATCAGTACTTCTCCTTTCATCAAGAATTTTGACAACAATTGGAGCGATGAAGTATATGTAATAAAGAAAATAGATACAAAACAGAATCCAGTAATGTATTTAATAGCAGATCATGAAAGTAAAGAAATTAGTGGAAAATTCTACGAACAAGAACTCCAAGTCATTCCAATCCCAACAATATTTAGAATTCAAAAGATTTTAAAAACCAAAAATGTCGGCAAATATAAACAATACTACGTCAAGTGGCATGGATACGAAACTCCAACTTCGATATCTTCATCTCAATTGATTAAATAAATATTATGAAAGAAAACCAGTTTTATATGATTTTACCTAGTAATAGTTGTCCGCTTATTTATCCTAATAACGAAGCTAGTAATTTTAATGTACAAGTAAATTCTGTCTACTTGGATGGTGAATGGGAAGTTGCATTGATTGATTTCACTTTGTGTATAATCCTTTTCCGTATTATAGTAATTCTTGTATACATTATGAATCTGTAAAGAGTGGTAGTGAAATAAAGTATTTGAAAATAAATAATCAAAATCATACTTATGAAATAATAAATCCAAAATATACTCCAGATGTTGACATGTTTATTGAAAAATATGAGAATTTGGTTATTGTATGTCCACATGTTCCATTTAAAGTAACATTCCCCGATATTCAACATGCGTTTAGTTTTATACTAAAATCTACATCAATCATTTGTGAAGAGGATCACTGTCGAATAAAATTACCAAAATTTACAGATGATGGTGTTATGGAACAATTTGGTATAAATATAAGTTATGAAGAAAAATCAATATTTGAAAAATATCTTGAAGATAATTTATTCATAAACACTTTATCAGAATTACAAGGACATTTGTTGTCATTTAATCCTTCTCCTTTTAAAGAATTGATAATTCAAAATAATGAATTGGTCAAAATAACACTTGCAGATGACATTTCAAATATATCTTTTGACACAAACTTAGCCAAATCTTTGGGATTAAAACTAAGTAACTTTTCGGAAAAAAATATACTTGGCACTAAAATTCCGAAATTATTACATCATCATCAACAAATGTTCATTTATTCAAATATTATTGAACCAATAAATGTTGGTGATGTTAGAGTTCCACTATTAAAAACTATTTGGATTAAAAAATATGATCAAGGAGAAATTTTACAATTAGAAATGAAGAATCCAATGTACCTTCCAGTATCGTATTTAACTATAAACATCATTGAAATTAATATTCGAGATGATAGTGGGAAATTATTAAAATTTAGCAAAGATACCAAAGCACATTTATCGTTACATTTTAGAAAAGTAAATGAATAAAAGAGATTTTTTCGTGAATTTACCTAGTAATAGTTGTCCACTTACATTTCCAAATAATGAAGCTGGAAAGTTTAATGTAGAATTTCCAAATCAGATTTACTTGGATGGGGAATGGGAAGTTGCTTTAACTGAATTCACTTTTGTGTACAATAATTTTCCATTTTATAACAACTCTTGTATCAAATATACCAAGAGTACATTACATAATAGTTATGAATATTTTTATTATATTGAAGGAAACTATACAATTAGTCACAACTCTACATTTTATCTGATATATATTGACAACAAAATTTTGAACATTAATTGTAAATATTTTCCATTCAAAGTAACATTTGATAGTATTGAAGAAGCTAATTGCTTGGGATTTAATAAAAAAGAAGTAGATTTTAATGATGAATTGAATCAGATACGTATACCAAATAAAAAATCAAAATTTGATACTATACGATTAACTATATCTTATTATTATGATGTAGAGTATACTGAGACATTTAAAGAAAATTTATTCATTACTGAACTTTCAGAAGTCACTGATCAGTTAATGACATCTTATCCCCATCCTTTCAAGTCTTGTAAAATTAAACAAGATCAACTTGTTAAAATTGAATTGGAAGAAGATGTTAAAAGTGTTAAATTTATTAAACTGTTGGCTCATAGTTTGGGATTAATTGAGGAATTTTATAGTGAAAAGATCATTGTTGGATCTAGTTTACCAACTATAATGCAAAGAAGTATACAAATGATGATTTATACAAATATTATTGAACCAATTCTTGTGGGTGAATTAAGTGTTCCCCTTCTTAAATGTGTTTGGATAGAAAAACATAAAAAAGACGACCTTGTTCAATTCATTGAGAAAAATCCAATGTATTTACCAGTATCATCCTCGTATATAAACAATATAGCAATCAATATTCGTGATGACAGTGGAAAATATATATTTGGTAAACAATACAAAACTTACTTGACATTACATTTCCGTAAAATAAATGAGTAATCCAGACATTGTAAACTTTTATAGTACTCATCAAAATGGTGGGGATTTACCTTATTTTGTAGGTAAACAGTATGGATCTGGTTGGTTAAAAACAATTGGGCGATTTGCACTACCTATTCTTAAACGTATCGGAAATTTTGGTATGAAAACTGCTAATGACGTAATAAATAATAATGCACAACTCTTACCTGCTTTAAAATCAAATGTAATATCTGAAATTAAAGATTCTATGCCCTCTGTAATGGAACACTTACCTTCTGTTATTAACAAAGTTTCTGATGTATTTAATAAAGAACAAAAAGGTGGAACAATTAAACGTCGAAAAATTATCAAGAAACATATAAACAAAAGAATGAAAGGATACGGAACTATATTCCAGTAATGATTAGTGCAAAATCAGAATTATGCATCTTTGATAGACCATCTCCTCAAGCAGTAATTGAAAATGGTTCTTTTGAAGATATTTATCCAGTGAATTCAATTACAGATCCAGGAAACACCTCAATTCAATTTTACATTAATAGCTCTCAAACCGAATACTTGGATTTGAATGATACATTACTCTACATTCAAATGAAAGTTGTAAATAGCAATAGGGAAAATTTATCTAATGAATCAGATGTTACTGCAAACAATTTCTTTTTCCAAACTCTTTTTAAAGATGTTGAAGTAATTTTTAATTCTACTAAAATTGAAGGAAGTAATGATGTATTCGCACACAAGGCAATGATTGAAACTATTATTAATTACAATCATGATACAAAACATACTTGTTTAGGTGGAATGGGTTACGATGAAAATGACACAAAAAGAATGTAGAGTAATGTATCATTCAAATCCAAGTATTCGGTTTGAGAGCTATTAATGTAAAATTGAATTGAGGTGTTTCCTGGATCTGTAATTGAATTCACTGGATAAATATCTTCAAAAGAACCATTTTCAATTACTGCTTGAGGAGATGGTCTATCAAAGATGCATAATTCTGATTTTGCACTAATCATTACTGGAATATAGTTCCGTATCCTTTCATTCTTTTGTTTATGTGTTTCTTGATAATTTTTCGACGTTTAATTGTTCCACCTTTTTGTTCTTTATTAAATACATCAGAAACTTTGTTAATAACAGAAGGTAAGTGTTCCATTACAGAGGGCATAGAATCTTTAATTTCAGATATTACATTTGACTTTAAAGCAGGTAAGAGTTGTGCATTATTATTTATTACGTCATTAGCAGTTTTCATACCAAAATTGGTATACGTATCTGATTCAATTCATCATTAAAATCTACTTCTTTTTTATTAAATCCCAAGCAATTAGCTTCTTCAATACTATCAAATGTTACTTTGAATGGAAAATATTTACAATTAATGTTCAAAATTTTGTTGTCAATATATATCAGATAAAATGTAGAGTTGTGACTAATTGTATAGTTTCCTTCAATATAATAAAAATATTCATAACTATTATGTAATGTACTATTGGTATATTTGATACAAGAGTTGTTATAAAATGGAAAATTATTGTACACAAAAGTGAATTCAGTTAAAGCAACTTCTATGAAAGTTGTAAATAGCAATAGGGAAAATTTATCTAATGAATCAGATGTTACTGCAAACAATTTCTTTTTCCAAACTCTTTTTAAAGATGTTGAAGTAATTTTTAATTCTACTAAAATTGAAGGAAGTAATGATGTATTCGCACACAAGGCAATGATTGAAACTATTATTAATTACAATCATGATACAAAACATACTTGTTTAGGTGGAATGGGGTACGATGAAAATGACACAAAAAGAAAATTTGGATTTCAAAATCAAAACCAATCAGTGTTTGTTCCCCACTTCAATTAGATTTATTTGATCAACCAAAATATTTATTACCTGGTGTTAGTGTTCAAATTAAATTAACAAGATCCAATACTGAAAGAAGTTTAACATATACAAAAATAATTCCACAAATAATATTATTAGATGCAAAGTTGATGGTTAGAAGAGTTCGTGTTGAACCGTCAGTTTTAGCTGATCATCAAATTGGGCTTGCTAATAGAAATGCAATTTATCCAATGAAAAGTAAGGAAGTTGTTCAATTTTCATTGCCAATGGGCTCATCTTCATTTTATAAGGAGCAAATATTTGGTGATAGACGACTACCAAATTTTATTCTTGTTGCTTTCCAAGGGAATAAAAGATATGGAGGATCGTATTTGGAAACATTTTCAATATTTGAACACTTTAATGTCAAGTCTTTAACATTAAGTAAAGGAAATGATTATCGTGAAAAATATAGTCAAGATTTTGCCAATGATAATTATAGTTCTAGTTATATGCAAAGTATTGTTAGGAATATGGGTTATCTTAATAAAAATATGAATTGTGGTATTACCTTGTCAGACTTTAAAAATAAATATCCCTTTTTTACATTTGTATTGGCACCCGATTTTGATCTTAATCAAAGTCAGTTACCTCAAAGTGGAAATTTACGATTGGATATAAAATTTGAAAATACATTAACCGAATCTGTATCAGTACTTGTATACGGAGTATTTGAAAAAGAAATTCAAATCACATCAAGCCGTACAGTACTTGTTTGACAAACATTGTTGAACACACTATAAACCAATGTGTTATTAGTTATGGTTAAAAATGAAGTAAGTATTTTAATTAATTTGTTAATTTAATTAATTTTAGTTCTATTCAGATACAAACTATTGCTAAAAACTAATTGGGAAAAATTTTATTGGTGTTTTTCCATTGGACAAAATTCCCTATATCAATATCAACAAAGCTTTGATTGTAAATACTCAATCAGCTAATCTCAGTGGAGAACATTGGCTTGCTATTTACGTGAAACCGGATAAAATACATGTATTTGATCCAATTGGATTCTATTACCCCCCTTTATTGATATCAAAACTAGAATCAATGTTGATGCCAATTGAATATAATCGAATTCGTTATCAGAATCCGTTGACAAAAACTTGTGGCCAGCATTGTTTAGCTTGGTTAAAATCAATGTTCTATAAATAAATCAATAATATTGTATTGTTTAGCTTGGTTAAAATCAATGTTCTATAAATAAATCTTGTATCACTGTGTTTATTACCTAATATAATTTTGTATAATGTGTGTTGATTAATACATGTGTTGATTTTGATTGGTCAAAATAAATACACACATTTGAATATATCGATAAACATTTTTATAATTTATCATAATTTACAAACTCGTTTAATTTGTAAGTTTAATTTTCTTTTTAAATTTTTAATTATTATTCAATTTTAGAAAATGAACAACTATAATAACGAATATGAATCAAGTAATTTTAAATTTATATTTAAATACAAATTTACATTTTATTTTAGATAATTTATTATTTCCACAACGTAATGGATTTTATCCCCAAACTTATGTTGAAAATTATCAACAACATTATCCACAAAACTACGGTGGAAATGAATCAAGTAAGATTTTAATTTTTTATTTAATCAGTTTTAACTTTAATTTTAGTTAACCAACAATTTTATCCACAAAACTATGGTGGAAATTATCAACAATTTTATCCACAAAACTATGGTGGAAATTATCAACAATTTTATCCACAAAACTATGGTGGAAATGAATCAAGTAAGATTTTACTTTTTTATTTAATCAGTTTTAACTTTAATTTTAGTTAACCAACAATTTTATCCACAAAACTATGGTGGAAATGAATCAAGTATTAATTTTAAATTATCAATTGATTTAATATTTCTTTAGATACAAATTTGCCATTCACTGATTCTGAAGAGGACAATGTAATTAATGTTCGAAAATGTAAGTATTTTATTATTAATATATATTATTTAAATCATATATTTTTTCATATATTTTTTTTAATTCTCATGTTATATATATCATTATTTTAGCAATAATGAAGGATTGATGCCCCTTTATTATTATTGATCAAAAATAAGGGCAGACCCCTTGATTTTTTTTTTGAATTTTAATACATATATTTTTTAGCAATAATGAAGGATTGATGCCCCTTTATTATTATTGATCAAAATAAGGGCAGACCCCTTGATTTTTTTTTTTGAATTTTAATACATATATTTTTTAGCAATAATGAAGGATTGATGCCCCTTTATTATTATTGATCAAAAATAAGGGCAGACCCCTTGATTATACAGAATTACCACTAGATTTTAAGAGATCAAATTTGTTTATAATTTACCAATAAGGGCTGATCCCTGCTCAAAATTTTTTATAAATTATAGATACTCGAGGTAAACTTTTTTTAAAAATGACATGTTTACTATTAGTTACAAATTATAAAAATCAACAAAACTTTTTAAAAAATTTATTCAACAACATTTTGGATTTTCCAATTAGGTTTGATAATAGACTTGTTAATTGACTTCTTTAATAATTATCTGAATTTTATATTTTTTATTATCTTGTACTTGATCCTTCAATTGACTTTCACAATTAAAAAATGAAAATTTTTCATTAAAAACCATTTTGTTATTCAACAAATGGAGAATATCTGAAATATTTTTTCGATCTTTCTCTTCAATATTTCCAATTATAATATTGTATTCATAAGCTTTTAAATTAACCGATTCCTAAAATTAATTAATCAAATTAAATTTAAATAAACATTACTTTGAATGTATATGTAATAGGGAAATTTAAATAGTTCATACTGTATTGAAGGTATTGAACAGGAGGCTTAAATGTCATCCCAATAACAGCTGTACTGTTTTCTTCTAGGAGTATTTCATATACTTTCGACATTCTTGCTTTTTCATCAAAAATATTTTTTATTTATAGTAAATAATCGATTTTTATTGGTTGCATACTTGCACATTTATTTTAATAATTAAATTAATTATTTTTTATTACTAGGTAAATTATACCCCAATTATTGTCAATTGACAGTACATAATAAAAAAAATGAAAGAATATTATGGTAAAAATATCATAATACAATTTATTTTATATGTCCCGTATGCATAACCTCACAACCCATTCCCTATTTAGATTTTTATGAACATCATAAAAATCATTTGCGACAGTTTAATGCTAAAAAAATTAAATTATTTAAAATACCAGGAGCAACAAAATTAATCAGCACCCAAATTACCCCATTAAATAATCATATAAGCGAACATACAACAGATTCTATTAATAATATTTTGGAATATCTAAATGAAGATATTGGATTGGTGAATGAAACAATGGAAGCGGACGAAGATATTGAAGCGGACGAAGATAATGAAGCGGACGAAGATAATGAAGCGGACGAAGCGGATGAAGATAACGGATCGATGGAATCATGGGTTAGAGCGGTGGAAGAGGTGGAAGATATCGGATCGATGGATTCTTGGGATGGAGAGATGGAAGATATCGGATCGATGGATTCTTGGGATGGAGAGATGGAAGAGGTACAAATGGGGCAAAATAACAATATACAAATAGGAGGAAATTTGCCTATAATCCAAAGTGACTTACGAGGTACACATAAAATAATTAGTATAGATACGACCAACTTGAACATTAAAGAAATTGTTTTTCCTATAGAGATAATAAACAAATTAAAAGAGATAATAAATGAACTTAGATATGTAAAAATTCAATTTGGAATAGAAATTGAATTTGAGAAAGATGGAGAAATAAAATTAAATAATATTAGCAACAGTGCAAGACCACTTACCCAATCATTCTTCGACGAAGGTATACAAAAGTTAAATGAAAAGATATCTTCAATAACTGAGTTAGGTAGTAGTTGGATTATTAGAAAAATAACTGAAATTCACTTTATAGTAACAAAAATAAGTAATATAAGTAGGTTAAGTGGTAGAAGTTATATAAAAACACCAAAACAATTGGCTAACAAAAAGTGTATAATAAATGTAAAAAATAATGATAATTTATGTTTTATCTATAGCATATTGTCAATACTTAAAAAGATGAGATTGTTAGTAATCATAAGAATAATATTTATAGTTACACTAAGTATCTAAATGTATTAAATTATGACCCAAATGATATGCCATGAAATTAAATGGTATTCGAAAATTTGAGTCAAATAACGAAGGGTTAATAATTAATATATTTAGTTATGACGAAACAGTTAAACCCGAACATGATGACTTTGTTTTAAAACACCCATTTATAAACATAATACATAGGTCCAAAATTACTGAAGGAACAATTATTAATTTATTGTTATTAAATAATGGAAAACAATATCATTATGTAGGAATTACATCTCTAAATAGGTTATTGAATTGTAAAGATAAAACAATAGAAAGAATTCAATCATTATGGTGTCATAGATGTCTCAATGGATTTAAAAATAAGAAAGCATTGGACAAGCATGAGATATTATGTATGAGAAATCAGTTAGGGACAACTTTATATACTTTCCCTGAAAATAAGTTTATTAAATTCACAGATTGGTCCAAAACTGTAACCCCACCATATGTTATATATGCTGATTTCGAATCTGTTTTGCCAAACTACGACGTACACCATCAAATACATTTACCCATTTCAGCAGGACTTTTGTTAATAAAAAATTTTGATGGGAGTACAATATACAAAGAATTTATAGGTGAATATTGTGTTGAACAATTTTTAAAAACAGTTGAAAAAATAACAAAATATACTGTATTACCGTATTATTATAAAATGGGAAATCAAACAATTAAGGAATTAGCCAACACACAACAGATTCAATTTGATACATGTATAAAATGTTATCTTTGTTTGAAAGATATTGTGGATCCGGTGAGAGATCATGATCATTTTACTGGGGAATACTTGGGTGCTGCTTGCAATGAATGTAATATTAATAGAAAAATAAATAAAGTTTTACCAATTGTTTTCCATAACTTAAAGGGATATGATATGCATCATTTATTAAAATATGGATTGAGTAAATTTAAAAATTGGGCTTTAGGATGTATTCCAATAACATCTGAAAAATTTATTTCATTAATTGCTCACTTGGGAAAAATTAGTGTGAGATTTATTGATTCTTATCAATTTGTAAATGATTCTTTAGCAAAAGCGGTTAAAACCTTGACGACTTTACCTTTGACTCGATCTGTTTTTACAGGGACTATAGTAGATGAAAAGGGAATCTTTCCGTACAATTTTGCTACTAGTTTAGATGTTCTTCACGATACTTATAAGTTACCACCGATTTGGAAAGGTGTCACTGAGGCTGAATATGAAAAAGCTCTGCTTATTTGGGATGAAACTAATTGTAGGACTTTACTTGATTATATGAAAGTTTACCTGAAACTAGATTGTTTTCTTTTGGCAGACTTTTTTCAACAATTTCGAGCGAAATCGATAGCACACAATAGATTAGAACCTTTAAATTATTTTGGAATTCCTGGAATGTCTTGGTCTTCTGCTTTAATGTCATTGGATGAACTTATAGAATTAATTACTGAAAATGAAATGTTTAGCTTTTATGAGGGAGGTATTAGAGATGGTCTTACTTTTGTTAATAAGCACAATGTTAAAACCGACGAAAACACAGATTTACTATATATTGATATTAATAATTTATATGGTTGGGCTTGAAGTGAACCATTACCTTGTGGTGAATTTAATTGGATATTTGATGAATTTGATACAATATTATCTGATTGTGTGACTTTGAATCTTGAATCTCTATCATATGGGTATACCCTTGAAGTTGATCTTGAGATTCCTTCTGAGCTTCATGATAAGTTAGATGATTTTCCAATTGCCGCTGAGAAAATGAAACCTGAGGGTTCAAAGGTTGAAAAATTGTTGCTGACTCATTATCCTAAATATAACTATGTAATTCATTGGCGATTATTAAAATTATACATGTCTCTGGGTGCTAAGGTGACACATGTTAATCGAGGAGTAAGATTCAAACAGTCTAATAATTTTAAAAAGTACATCGATATAAACACTTAACTTCGAGCTAAAAGTACAAATACATTAGATAAAAATTATTATAAGTTGTTAAATAACAGTTTATATGGAAAAACTGTTGAAAATCTGAAAAAGAGAATGAATTTACGTCTTTGCACATCAGATAAAAAACTTGTAACTTATACTTCGAAACCTACATTTAAAAAATCAATAAAAATTGACAATGATCTTATAGCTGCATTGTTAAATCCTGATTCGATATGTTTAGATCGACCAAGTTATATAGGACAATCAGTGCTTGACTTGTCGAAACTTAGAATGTATGAGCTTCAGTATAAGGACTTGGAAAAATATCGTCAACAATTTAATTGCGAGATTAATATAGTTGCTGGAGATACAGACTCTTTCTTCTTGGAGATTAAAAATTGTAAACTAGATATTCTTTTGTCTGAAATGGTTAAGGATAATCTTTTGGATACATTTAATTATCCTTCTACTCATCCGCTTTATTCTAACAAATTTGATTCGGTCATTGGAAAATTTAAGGATGAAAGTAAGGGAGAAGGTTATGACGAATGGGTTTTCCTTAGACCTAAATGTTACAGTTTGTTAGGTAAATCTTCATGTCTAAAAGCTAAGGGTATATCGTTAAAGGATACCGATCTAACTCATAAATCTTATAAAGAGTGTTATGAGAAAAACTCAGTCTTTTCGGTACCACAATTTCGAATAGGAACAAAAAATCATCAACTTTATAGTTTTAAAAATAGTAAAGTAGCACTTACAAATAGAGATGACAAAAGGGTTTGGGTGGGTAAAAATAAAGTTTAGCATACGGGCATATAAATATACCTGGAGAAATTGACGTTGATGAAGAAATTGTCGCTGTTGATGAACTTATTGAAGAAATTATTGGAGAAAATATATCAGGTGACGAAAATATAACAGATGAAATTCAGCAACATAACTTTGAGGAAGAACTAATAGATATAGATGATGTGCAGTTCTCTGACGATGATGAAGAAAATGAAGATTTTTATTAAATAAACATTATAGTATAAATTTTTGTGTTTTAATTTTTTGATTAATTTTATTACAAAGTTTAAAAATTTGGTAAAAAAAGAAACAAAAGTTAACAATTTCAAATTTATTATTAAATATTATTCATTATTGGAATTGTTTTGAACATTGTTGTTTGATATTTGATCGATTCCTGAGTCCTCTGATTCGTCTGTCGATTCCAGATCATTTATTAATCGTTCTTGTAATTTAACATTGTGTTGAGTTAAATTGTTTGTGCAGATCCCTCAATGTTGACTTGTCCATTTAGATGCAAATGCTGCAGGGACTACAAGAAGAAGGAGGTTGTACATATTTTGTTGGCTGAGCTAAGAAGAGCTTATTATAAGCAGATTTGTGATGATGTAAATAAATTTTGATCTTTTACGAGTTTATGTCTTTATAGTTTCTTTATAAAGATTTTAATTGATGAAATTATTATTATTATTATTATTATTATTATTATTATTATTATTATTATTATTATTATTATTATTATTATTTATTATTATTATTATTATTATTATTATTATTATTATTATAATAATTATTATTATTATTATTATTATTATTATTATTATTATTATTATTATTATTATTATTATTATTATTATTATTATTATTATTATTATTATTATTATTATTATTATGTTAAAGCTAATTTCTTTGATCGTTATCAATGTGTATAAAAATTTAATTGTAAAATTATCCTAAAAATTTCAACTTAAAAATCGAAAATAAAATCAATGATAAAATTAAACTGAAAACGTGTTAAATCTTGTATAAAAAATTTCATATTAAAATTACCCTAAAAATCGAAACTTAAAAATCGAAAATAAAATCATTGATAAAATTAAATTGAAAACGTGTTAAAACCTTGAATAAAAAAAAAATTTCATTATAAAATTATACTAAAAATTTAAATTATATAAAAATATCATTATAAAATTATCTAAAAATTTCAAATTAAAAATCGAAAATGATTGATGAAATTAAACTGAAAATTTAAATTATATAAAAAATTTCATTATAAAATTATCCTAAAAATTTCGACTAAAAAATACTTAAAAAATTATATTTTAAAAATTGAAAATAAATTCGATAAAAAATTTAAGTAAAATTTAAATACTCATAAAAAATACGCATAAAAATTTTGGAAAAAATGTTAATTAAAATACACACCGATTACTTAATTACGTCATTATGTAATAAAGATAATCCGAAATTAATCTGTAATTTAATCCCCTCCCCCCCTCCCCTTTATGGAGCAGTGTGCTACTAACTACCTACTGTCATCAGCATTGATAAGAAAGAACTTTCAGGTGGGTGTCCAATCTCTTACTAAAAACCCCACCCGTCATCTAGTCAATACTAGGAATTTATTTTTTTTATTAGAATCATTTTACCGGACCATCAAAATGGACCCCAATTAATAAAATAACCTAAATAAATTAAAACTACAATCAAACCCTATGTCACATCCATCTGCCGGAAATAAAACAAAGCATAAGAAGAATATAATTAACTGGCCATTAATATAAATAAATGCACATAAATCTACTAGCAAACAGGCCGGAACGATTTCCATTTTTAATCTGAAACCAGATTCCGGGAAATTTTTTGGAGAATATTCCGCAACCGAAATAGTGCTGTAGAATGAGGAAATACATATTAAATCCCCGATCAGTAAGTATCAATTTTCCCCCTGCACCTATTGTAAATTTAAGCAAAAGAAATATGAAACAGATACCTGTAGCGATCTCCTCCCAACCACACCGACGGGTTTCCCAATTTTCGTTCGCATGATCCTCCTTTTCGATTTGACTCACACTGATATAATATCATGCCAGAGGTCTACCAACCCAAGAAGTAAAAACTATTACAAATGAATATATAACACTTACTTCAAGAAATTCAATCCCTTTATGCCGCAGTAAAACTCCTTACGATATAAAAAGACCCCAAGTGTTAGCGACGATCCTTACGAAGTCGTGGCAATTTCTCCGGGATAATATAAAATTTTCCTGAAGTCAATAAATAAGTTAGTAATAAGAAAATTCTAGTGCTTACCACATATGCCGTGCTCGACCTTCAACTGCTAAAATCAATAACGTCCACGCATGCCCGTAATGAACCAGTCAGGCATTTACACGCTATCCCAACGGCACAACCCGATAAACCAGAAATTGTAATCGGGTATGACCGTTACCGTAAACACTCACCATAGATTCATTTCGATTGATCAATGCGAAAATCTAACTAAGGGCCAGAATAGGTATAACTAACCTAAATGACATGGCTGCACTCGATTGTGAATATCGTTTTTCCATTCTGCACACATTGTTACGGTTAGGACACTATTAAGTAAAACCAATGGAGAATACGTCACCTGCCACACACACCCGTAGTAAGTAGTGGGTCCTCTCTGGCAAATGTGATAACAGCAACCACCTATTTTTCCTTCCCCAAATTATATAAGGAAATAGACAGATCGATAATCAAAACAAATTTTCCAAAGATTTAGAAATGTCTAACAAGCTAACTAACTATGACGAGATGCAGACGGATAAGTCACCCGCTGAGGTCAGAGCTATGGATTTAAACTTATGCAATTCAAGTAAATTTGTTTTATATTCTTGTTTAATTTTAATTAAGGCGATAATAAAGATTTCGAATATACAGTATGTTTAAGAATTGTTGCCCTTTGAGTATTCATTTAATAAACATCATTACAATAGGAATTGCATATAGCGAGATTATATTAATTTTGTTGTTTTCAGAATTTAGTAATTTTGTAGGGAAGGGCACACATGTACACAAGTATATTCTCCTTTCATTTTCTAATTTCGATGCTACGTTGATATTAATTGAGAATGGCTGCGGAGAAAGTAATTTATCGAAAATTTAATGAACAAGTTTAACGAAAATATATTAAATAATTTTCATCGTTATTATAAAAATATAATTTTCCAAATTATTTTAATAAAATTTATATTTAGTTTATAATTTTTCCAAATGATTTTAATAAAATTGATATTTAGTTTATAATTTTCCAAATGATTTTAATAAAATTGATATTTAGTTTATAATTTTCCAAATGATTTTAATAAAATTGATATTTAGTTTATAATTTTTCCAAATGATTTTAATGAAATTGATATTAATTTATAATTTTTCTAAATGGTTTTAATAAAATTGATATTTAAAATATAATCTTTCCAAACGATTTTAATAAAACTGATATTTAATTTATAGTTTGCCCAAATGATTTTATAAAATTAACATTTAATCTATAATTTTCCTAGATGGTTTTAATGAAATTAGTATCTAATTCTACTCGCGTATGCAGATATACACATATACCTTAAAAAATTATTGAAACGCCATTAGGAAGTCGCTCAGCATGCTTCGTTTCTAGGATCCAATTATGTACCATGTAATGAAGCGATATATTTTATGGGGATATATAATTTTTTTTCCCCACAAATAAGTTGATGTGTAGTATATTTTATCAATTACCTATATTTTTGTTTATCATAAAAGATGTTATATTTGAAATAAATGTATAATGATAATGATGGATCTTCCTTATTCAGAAAAATCCGGCCCGATGGTCATGTTGCCGATAGATGGAGGCAAGCGAGGAGACAATTCAGTCAAGATAGACGCCCAGAATTTTCCCAACCGGAATCCCGACAGTTTAACCGGCAAACAGGGGAAGGTAACGGCAATCCATGGCTGTCTAATCAACCATGGGAGGAGTGGAGTCCGGCTTGGGAGATCCGTGAGCATGCCCGCCATCTCGTCGGTCGCCTCGAGAGCCACAAAAGACAAGTGGACGTACAGGTGATTAGGGCCCGCCAATACTTGGCCAACATAGAGGAAGATATTTCAGCCGGCCGAATCGCCAACATCTACCGTCACCCACTTCATCACCGGACTCCGCTTAACCATGCGGGCAGAAGTCCAACGACCCCCAGGAGGACCCCAACAGGCCAAACGTTACTCGGGTTCGCAACACGAAGCGACCCGTGATGATGTCTACCAACTGTTATCCGGAAGAATGGGTAGAGAGGGGGTTCACAGACTCCTGAACCCGTCGTTCCATGGTGGGGACGCGCTAGTCTGAATGTGGTTAAAAATTTTTGTTTTCCTAAATAAATAACTTGTCACTTCAGATGGTCATTTTGTTTTGTTCGATTCTTTTAATAAAAAAATTTTTTTTATTTATGTTTGATAATACGAATATTAAGAAATGTTGAATCAATAACCAATGATTTTGAATGTCATTAATTATAGCAATGGACCCCCTACAATTACTACGAACGGAACTGGTCCGTGCCCAGCAGAATAATAAAGTGCTATACGATCAAATCATCCAATTAACTAGGGAGATTCAGCAAACGAGAGCCACCTGGGTGGACCCGACTAAGATCAAACCACTACGACAAAGGCTCACCGCCGCTCAAAAGGGTGGGCCGAGGAAAAACAAATGAACCAAAATCTTCGAACGCAAATACCGGGGTTGGAGGTTGCCTTGTCCGCCAGTCAGGAAGGAGCAGCCGTAACCTACCCCCTCGTCTTTGCACCGTCCCAGTTGGCCTATTGGGAATCAGTGACCAATCCAACGCCGGCCGGAACCCCAACCACAACAATAACCAATAGCTATAGGCCGGGGCGAAAGGAGCGGGCCAGACGTAGAGCCGCTCGGTTATCGGATAAAACCGATCTGACTTAAACGTGTTTTAATTTGTCCATTGTATATATTTGATTATAAATTATATATATATTTTTTGGTTATTCGAAGCGATGTTTTTTAAAGCTTAATGAGTATTGAAAACCCCCGCAGTCAATTCACGAGTCCTCCTATTTCGTCGAGTAGCCGTTGTCTTATTTTTAAGAACGTCATCATCGGATTCCGTTTTCACTATAATGACCCTGATCTTAAAACCCATCACATACAAGGGACTTTCAAAGCGAGCATAAGTCTTCCATCGACAGCTCGTTGAACCCAGGGGTTGTCCGAGCAATTACAGCATTAGTAATAGCGCTCATTTTTTGCGGACAATCCACCCACTCGAACACATTTCCAACGTTGTCTAGCAACGGGTGCCGAGTGGTAGCTAGAAAATGTTTATATGGCGTTACCGGGGTAACCATAGGAAGATTTAAACAAACATCAATACCCAGTAACCCACCACTACTGAATTCAATTGAAAATTAAATAAAAAAAGTAAATTTAAATAAAATCTAAAAATCAACGAAATTGACAAAAATCTAAGAAAATTAGATTAACACTAGAAGCACAGAAATTATAAGGTGATCCAAAAAACCTCGGTTTTTATAGTATTCGACCAAATATATATTATGTTGTTAGTGTGCTTACTCATATTCCGTATTATTCCTTACTTTTTACAGTTCTTTCTGATTATCATTACATCCATTTGACGTAGTATTACATTTTTCGTATAAATGTGGTTAATTTCATTAATCTTAGGATGCGTATTTGATTATGAATCCTACTACAGAGAATGTGAATCTTGTCCTTGCAACGATGAAAAGGAAAAACTGCAAAATTACTGAAATTCACAATCTCCTCGCTAATACGTGTGGCCCTGAAAACATTTGCTCAGTACGACAAGTTCAAAGCATTGCAAAGAAATTCTCCTTGTGTGAAAAAGAAGATTTTCGACGAAAAGATGGATCTGGACGACCAAGAAAAGCTTGAACTGAAGGTAACATCACCGCCATCGAGAATTTGGTTGTCAATGACTCCTCTGTGGGCATCACAGTACTCGCAGATGCTATTGAACTGTCTTGGTCATCAGCGAGGAGAATTCTCATCGAAGAATTCAAGAAACAAAGCGTTTGTGCTCGCTGTGTTCTTCACACCTTCAACGACAATCAACTGCAACAGCAAGTATATGGTGCTTCACTACTTCTGCAAGATCTACATGGCAATGTGGTAGTCATCGATGAAAGTGGCTCTATGCAAAACCGATGCCAACGAAAGAAATGAGCCGTTATTCAGTGGACGCTGGTGCGAACGTCCACAACAACCTCGCCGAATCATTGCCGACAAAATATTCCATATAATCGTGGCGATGAATTTTCAAGCAAAGCATTACTTTGAAGCATTTCTGCAGCAGAAGAGCATACGGTGCATTTCTTCGTATTCTTCTGATATGAATTTGATGGAGAGATTTATTTTCCGCAAAATGGAATTCGCACGACAATTGCAGACATTCCAAAATAATGACGATGTGGAACTCTTCCTAACAGCCTTTCTTGCTACTTAAAAGAGATCCTCTCTCAATCACGAGCAGCTAAACTTACGATAGGATCTCCAATTAATAAATAATGCTGGTGGAATGTATTTATGATGTATTTCTCCATTACATTTATTAGTTGTTCATTTTGCATGTCATATATAGAAATTATATCGTTACTGTGTAAAGCCTACATGAATACTGTTATTATAATTATATTATATTATAAAAAACGAAGCTTTTTTGAATCACCTTACATTGTGATTCTACAACCGCTATAACTGCGGATGTGTCAGCTTTGATAAAATTTATTTTTATTAGATATGACTGCGTTTAAAACAATGTGAGTTTTAGTTAAAAATTTATCTAAAGTGAAAAACAGAGAGTTTTCATCCTTTATAGCATTCTCTTAAAAAAAGAAAACAATCATATATTGACGTCATAGATAATATCCAGTATTACAAAACAATTAATAGTTACTTGTGAGACGATGAACACGAAGCATATATAATGTAAACATACTTTTGTCCATTCTTATGGTTTCCACTAACATTCTTTTTACACTTCATATATAGTATAAGATACAAGTCATGAACAATAATATGGGTGTGCAGTTGCAGTGAAGTTTGTGATCAAAAATGTTTTACAAGTAACATTTGAAAATCACGCCTTGAAATTCGGGTCTTAGTCACCAATTAATAAATAATAGGTATATAGCTGCCACCTCTCAAGATTTCGGTTTGAGAATCAATATTTCAGAGTGGGTCTCAAGACTCAAGACTTGGAAACCGAATCTGAAGATTTTATAAATTTCGCATTTTGGGTATATTTCTTTCTGGGTAAAATAATTTACGAGGTAAGTTATTTTTGACAATTCAATGAAAACTACGCAAAAACGTTGCCTAAAATATAAAAGATAGATAAATTTTTACAATGACATTTTTAAAGAACAATCAAAAATATTAATATAAATTTCAATTTTAATAGATGTGGCGAATGCTAAAATTCAATAATTTTATATGAATTAATAATATAATTTTATTATAATATTACGCTAATATTTCAGTCGTTAGTTCATTGTATAGCTATTTTGTACACTCTGAATTTGAAAAAAAAGGTTGTTTTTTTAAATTTTGCTAATACCCAAATTTGGCCATTTTGGTCACCTCCTCCAATAAATATTTTTAATATTACATTGGCTACATCTTATAAGAAATAATATTTTACTTTTAAATAAAATGGGATAATCGGAATCAATAAAAGTTGAATAAACGAATAATGATTTTTGCATTTTAGTTTAGTCTCAAGGTTTTGCACTCTGTTGAGGTGGCAACCCTAAGTAGACAGCTAGTTGTGCACTGCTGCAACACATCATTTCATAATAAAATAGGAGTAATTTATTACACAATGATGTAATTAATCCTGATTACATAATTACGCAATAATTAATTTAAAATTTTTTTTCAAAAACTTTCAAACTTTTTAGCGCAATTTTTTGAATTAAAATTTTTTTCGCGTATTTGGTTTGGCAATCCTTTTTAAATTAAAATTTTTAGCGCAATTTTTTATCGAATAATTTTTTTATCGATAAAAATATGTTCTCGATAAAAAAGCCTAAAATAAAAATTCGCTTAAATATCCTACGGTTAAAATAGTCACACTATATTCAGGGGGCATTTTGCACTATTGGATTGAATCACCTACGATTGGTTACAATATAGTCAGAGTTATTTTTAACTCTCAATAAAATACATATGCAATATTTAGTATCAATATTTTCTTAAGTTAAATAATAGGCTCTAGATAAAAATATATATTTGGTTTCAGTATTTTCTATAGGTAAATGTATGCTCTAGATAAAAATAAATTAATGTGACTTAAGCAAATTAAAGTACATTAGAGTAAAGTAAGGTGCCTAGATTAAATTGAATTAAAACCCAAAAAGTACATTAGAGTAACTAAATGAATCAAAGTTATGGTCGACTGATTACATAAAGTAAAAATTTTTTAAAGGTAAATAGAGGGTCAGCAGTTAGATTACATAAGGTAAAGTTAAAAATTTTCAAAGTTAATGTCGACAAAATTACATGATAAAAGGTTTTAAATAAAAATTTTTTAGATAAATTTTTTATGGTTTTTAAAAATGAAATTTTTAGTATAATTTTTACAATGAATTTATTAGACTTGTTTTTAAAGATATTGATAACCATGAAATTTTAATGAGTTTTTTCAAACACTTTTTCAATAAATTGGATTAAATTGAATTTTTGATTAAAGTTTGGGTCTCATTGTTACACAGTAGTTATTATTAATAATAATAATAATAAAAATAATAGTAAATATAATAATGATAATAATAATAATAATAATAATAATAATAATTAAAATAATAGTAATAATAATAATAATAAAAATAATAGTAATAATAATAATAATAATAGTAATAATAATAATAAAAAAATAATAAAAATAAATTCATCCAAAAAACAGATAAAAGGTTAATTAACTTGATATCAACTTACGAAAACCGTTAACCCATACACACAGAAAAACCTATTTATTAAACATTGAAAAACAATCACTAGGTACGGTATACCAAAAAATTGATTTTGTTCAACATGAGCCATATACATACTAGAAATTGAATAATAGATTACTTTATTCATTATGTTTATAAAAATTCCCCATTTAGATAATATTTAGCCGTTGAACACCGATATTCAACCAACTCGACTCCCTTAAAAATATCATTAAACCTGCTCTTAATAGATCATTTCCCGCTAAAATACTTGGTTATTGACTATACACACAATATGTTACCAATAACCAAGTACTGAACAAATAAATATCAATGATTGGTTACTTACCAACAAATATTTTAAAAAAACACAAAAATATTTGAACAATAAAAACAAATACAAATTTTATTAATAAAAATCTTCTTTTCTTGCACATTATTGCTGTCTCCAAATTCTTAAATTATTTGGTTGCTTAGTTACCTGGTTGCTAACAAGCTGTCAGTATTCAAATTCATTGAAACCTAATCCATTGTTACATTTTCTCTGAATAAAATGTTTTGCTTTGTTTTTGATTTCTGAAATTATATTGTAAAAAGCAATAGTTTTGTAAAAACTTTGAAATATTTTCTACTATTTTTAATTGCAACTAACAATGAACAATTATTAAAAGTTATTTTCTAAGATGAATGTCAAGCTTTTCATTAAATTTACACTACATACATATCCCCTAAGTCTAAAAAAATATATTTTTTACTAACAACTCAAAATTTAATTTAATTTTACATTAAAAACATTTTCTAATCATTTTACTCCAACTTTTATTGTTTACTGAACGGTATATTACTTAATAAGTATAATTAAGTATAATAAATTGCCTATGAAAAGAAACTTGATTAGAAAAATATTCTTAAATTAACTTCACAAAACTTAAAATATATTACTTTATTAGTACTTGAAATAAATTTTCATATACTTATTGAAAATGATTCGACTTTAAAATTTTAATTCCTAAAGAGCTTAAAATAAAATTTATAGATAAAATAACTAACATCTACACATCACTAAAAATCAAATAATTACCAACCACTAAATAAGAATAATTTCTGACAGTGTTAATACCATGCTTCAATACATACATTGAATAGGCTTTTTTGTACTATTAACTTGTACTGAAAATCCAAATTTTATACGATGAATTCATGTGATTGATGACTGTCTATTATTTTTGTATCAATAATTAATTTCATTAATTTGTGATTAAGTAGTTGTCTGGTAAATAAAATTCGAATAAAGTAGTGGGAAAGATGTAAATTTTAAATAATGTTGATTAAATTTGTAAAGACTGTTCTTAGTACTTTGAATAAACTTTTAAAGAAACATCAACAGAGCAGCAAATCATTACAAAACAGCACTTCACAAATAAAAGTTACCTTAGTAGTAAAATATTTAAAAACATTTAATAGATCGTTTATTAAATCTGTTAGTACTTAGAATAAATTTTTAAAGAGAGTTTTAACATAGTAGCAAATTATATATAAAATAATACTTATCAATTAAAAAATTAATTAAATTAACTAAGTTTTTAAATTTTTGAAAAGATTTTATAGATCTTTGATAGAGTTTGATAATAGTTTTAGTAAATATTTAAAAGAAAACATTTAACATAATAGAAAATTTCTAAGTACAAGGTACTTGTTGAACGTAAATTATTCTATGTTATCAATTGCTCTCATTATTTAATTGTACAATTTTTCAATTAGTAAATTCTTGATTCCTAGAAATAATTGTAAATATTTAAACTATTCAGAAAATTGTCAAAAAAAAGTAACAATTTTTCTAAGTTTCCTAAAACTTCAACCGAATAAATCCCCTTAAAAATATAATAATTTACTCTAAACCAATCATTTTTCTTTAAGTAATAATATTTACACCATCCTTTCATAAAAATCACTGACCTATATCGATATTCATCCGAATAATTCCCCTTAAAATTATCATTAAACATGCTCTTAAGCAATCATCTGCCTTAAAATAAAATACTTTCCCTCTCCTTTCATAAAATTTACCAACACATTGATATCTATCGGAACAAATCCCAGTAAAATTATTATAAATTCCTCCTATATATTATCCATTTAAAAAAATATTTACCCTTAAAATAACGATATCCAACCCACTTGGTTATGTAAATTACACTCTTGACCAATCATTTCCCTTTTAAATTGACATTAATTACATTTATACTTTATCAACGTTATTCATTGTTTTCATATAAATTTCACACTTAGATAATATTTAAACATCGATATAGTGGTCACCTTCTTTTTATTTCTTTTATGTTTATTGTGTTCTAGTAAGATGTGGACAATGTGCGTGCGTTTTATTATTAACATTATTATTATTATTATTATTATTATTATTATTATTATTATTATTATTATTATTATTATTATTATTATTATTATTATTATTATTATTATTATTATTATTATTATTATTATTAGGGTTAAATCACTTATATGTCAAAAGTGACAAAAAATATTTCATTTAAAAATAGATTTTCAATGATTAAAATGTCACATTTAAAATAAAAATTGAAATCAAATATTGGTAAACTCAAAAATATGGAAGAAGCTTTTGTTGATAGGTGTTTTCATATATCAACAATTGAAAATGCGTATAAATCATTATTTGAACCATTTTCGCTTAATTATGATATACCGATAGATATAAAAATTAACAACCCTGCTATTAAATCAACAAGAGGATCCTCTAAGAAAAAAGGATAAGAACAGTAATAGATTATAAAAATAAATAAACAATCAAATACTTTGAAATATCGTTGATCTTTATAATTTTTAACGATTGGTTCGATTATGTTCGATTAAATTTTTTGAGTTTATTAATTTTTTTTGATTACAATTTTCGTTTTAAATGTGACATTTTAATCATTGGAGATCAATTTTTAAATGACATATTTTTTGTCACTTTTGACATAAAAGTGATTTATCTCATTATTATTATTATTATTATTATAATTATTATTATTATTATTATTATTATTATTATTATTATAATTATTATTATTATTATTAACGTGTATAATTTTATTAGTTTTAATTTTGTTTAATTTATTATCACTATCAATTAGTCAAATAAATTATCTAATATGAATTAATTTGTACTTTGAAGTATTTGCCGAAGGTTAATAAAATAGATTGTTAAATATAAATAAATAATAATATAATTAAGTTATGGGTTAACTTAAATGAAAATTAGAATGTAAAACATGTAGTTTATTTCAAGATTAATATTTATTGATATTATGATAATAAATTAGTCAAATAAATTATCTAATATGAATTAATTTGTACTTTGAAGTATTTGCCGAAGGATAATAAATTAGATTGTTAAATATAAATAAATAATAATATAATTAACTTATGGGTTAACTTAAATTTTAAATTATAAGTTTTAAATTATCTTTATTTAAGGTATTTACGAATTTTCGTCACAGCTTATTTCAAGTAAAATTACTTTAGAAATCTTTATTCAAACAAATAAATTCCTTAAAATCAACTTAAAATTCATCATTCGGATTATATTTATCGTATATATTCAACCAATCGAATTCCTTAAAAGTATCAATAAAAACCACTTTTCTTAAAAGTATTATAAAACTGCTATCGATACCCAACAGTTTCCCTCTAAAATCATATCAATTTTATTCTGGCAACAAATTGTAAGCAAATAAAAAATTATTCAAAAATTACTAAAATTGAATAAAATCTATTTTTTCCACAAAAATCCATTAAATTTCACTAAATTATCACAAAATAAATGGCATGTTTTCTAATTATTTGTTTGCTCAAATAATTAAAATTAATCAGTAAATCAAGTAATGAAATCGAAAAAAATTAACTATAAAAATACTTCAGTGGTTTTCATAAAGTATATCGATAACCACAATGATTAACCTCAAAATTTATTAAATATTACTCTAAATAACAATAATTCTTTTGCTATTTTTATCCATGAAATCAATAGCATCGTAAATGAAAATTTATTGGTGTCCCTTTATCTTAAAGATATTAAAATCAATTGATCTTAGTTCTGATTTTCACTAAATTTTAATCTTAAACAGTTTAAAAATTGACTGAAACCATTAAAGTTTACTAAAGTATGTAATAATAATTGAATTAAATTTTTATTAAATCTCAACACTTTCTCTGAAGAATGACACTAAATGATCTAAATTTATTTTAAAATATACTGATCATTGGCCAATAAATCTCTGAAGGGTTATATATATATATATATATATATATATATATATATATATATATATATATATATATATGTTGGAGTTATATAAATATGAGTAAAATATGAAAATTATCAAACTCAATTAAAATTAATTAAAATTTTGAAAAAATTAAAAATCAATATTTTTTTAGGGGGAAAGTGGCAAATTTGAATTTGAAGACAAATAAAATACTATTAGGTTGGTCAGAGGTATATTGAAGGGTCGGGAGCCCATAAACAAACTGATTAATTAATTAAATGATTTGCCGACGAACCCATTAATCTAGGGCCACCAAGTTGAACGTCAGCGTTATGGGTTTCCCAGGATTATTAAAATGGGCAATAAGTTGTCCAGCCAGTAAAAATTGTTTTCTTTATTTTAATCTAAATTAATGGCAACCCAAAATTATAAACGGAACTGATAAAAAAATAAGTTGACAGTTTTTGAGAACGAAGTGAAAGAAATAGACAGATTTAGAATTTAATCAGATTGCAGTGACTTATTAAGTGATACCCTTAGGGTGTCTACTTATAAATAAAGATTTCTTTGTTGGGATTTTATCTTATTGATTATTGAACGCGAGGAGTCTGATCGAGAGATTTATCGATCGACGAAGTTTTAAACAATGATTCCTTGGAAGCAGCATAATTTAATATATCAGATAAGTGAATATTATATTGTAATTTGTTTTAGGGTAGATATTTGTTTCATTACAATGACGGAGGAAGTGAATTTGACAATGAAATTTGACATTGTTTGGCAATTCTCTCATTGACTCCAGTTAAGTTCCGAAATTCCAAGGTTTTAGTTTGGCTCAGACCTTTTGAAAGTATGTATAAAACGATGATTCCTTGGTAGCAGCAGTAATTAATATATCTGATAAATGAATTGGCCTACGGAATGCATCTTAGAAATTCCAGAGACACATTGACAATATCCTCAATCAGAGCAGTTCTCAATCCCATTTATGCAGCCTGTATCAAAGTAAACATCAGCAAATGCGAATTTAATAGAGAAAGGATCAAATTTTTCAGATTTGAATTGGACAAAAATGGAGTCAGCACATCTAAAGAAAGGACATCAAACATTCTGCAAACAGTTATTCACTCATCTGATATATATATTCTCAACGAATAAATGTAATCTTTACTAAAATAAATTTTAATTTTTAGATGTAAATATATATGATCATTAAACTAGACATATTCTTACATTCAAATTAGAATCCAATTGTTAAATAATTATCCTAAAATAGATGTTTCATAAACATTTTATTCTTAAAGTTAACTTTTTAAAAAATATTCTTAAATAAAGTTAAATCTATTAAATTATCAAAAATTAATTGCTTCTAAAATTAATGAATTACCCTCATTTCTTTAATAATTTTAATTAAAAACATAATAAAAGGACAAATTTCCTATGTTCATTAAAAAATCCTAAAATTCTTAAAATTAAAATGATTCAAAATCTAATATAGTAAATGTTAAATATTGCCTAAAACTTGATATTTTCATAACTAAATTTTATCATAAAATTTCCATAAAAGCTCTAATTTATTTACATAGTCTAAAATTATTTTATTTTTGCCCATTACTACCTATTCTATTAAAGGATGTAATTTATTTAAAATTAATTACACTTTGATTGAAAAAAATCAATCTTTACATTTATTGACATTTTTCAATAGAATTTAAAAGTGGGGTAATTTTATTTAGTAGAGTGTATTATTCTATGAAGCAAATTGTCGGTAAAAAAGTTTGAAAATTGATGAGAGAGTACATAAGTTACTGAAAAAGGGAGGGAAAGCTAAAGATATCAACTAAATAGATGAAATATCAAATGAAAAAGTGAAGATACACTTACAGGAGTAATTTATTTTGAAGCGTCTATTGATACTGTGTCACGCGTAAAACTGAGGAGGGACACCACTTCATTTTTCTTGCATTTATAGACAGTTAGAATAGTTTTAATTTCAGAAATGAAGAAACTGGAATCAAAAAACTGTTGGGGTTAGGTGATTTTCAAAAATGATTATAATAAATAAAAATATTGGGAAAATAAAATAATTAATTAAAAATAATCAAAAAATTAAAATCAATATTTTTCGGGGGAAATGGGTATGTGCCGATGCCAATTGACGAGACAAGTACAAAAATAATAATATAAAATTAATTTGGGACCCCTAAAAAAGTTATTTCAAAAATACAAATTTATTTATTAATTAAAATGATGAAAACAAATAAATTAAATTAGGGAGAAATTCTCCAAATTGAATAAATTTAATTACGAAGGGAACTGATTATTCCCTAATGTGATTTGTTTCGTAGACTTCTCCCGGGGAACGGCCGAAGCGGCCAAAAGATAAAAGTAAATCATCTAATTAATTCCCCGGGAGTCCAATATAAATTGCCGTAAATCAGTTTAGGTATTTGAGGAGAGATTCCCTATATAAAAGGGTCTCAAATCAACAACAGGGACACAAATAATCTTGAAAAATTGCGAGTAACAGAAAATTTCAAAAGATTCGTGAGATTGAAAAAGAACTAGTCAGACTTGTCAAGGATATTTTGGTAGTTAATTGAAAAGGCGGCTTCCCGCGGGGATTCCTGCCATTATTGTAAAAGTAACATTCGAATCGTTGTGAAATGCTTAGTATCGAATAAATGTTTTCTTGTGTTGAGTTATTCCAGTATCATTTAAAGAGCACGTAGAGTCAGAGCAAACAGTTCTACCAAACCAAATAAAATTATAACTCAACATTTTGGTGAGCCCGACGTGATAGAAAGGCCGATGAAAAATTGTTGAAAATTGTGATAAAGGACGTGATCGAAAGGTTGGTGGAAAATTGTTAAAAAGTGTGATAAAAAACGTGATTTAAAAGTCGGTGGAAAATTGTCAGAAAACGAGTGAAATGTGAATAAAAATTTGAAATAAATTGTAACAAAGATAGTTGATAATAAAAGTTGTGAAAATTTGGAAAAGGAGAAATTGTGAATTATCTATAAAGAATTATTGGAATATTGAAAAAAAAATTAGTGTGTGATTATTTAGGAAGTGGAAAAGTAAAATTTAATCTAAAAGGTAAATTTTATAATTGTAAAAATTTGAAATTCAGGCGAGAGAAGCTGATACCCAAAAAACGATTTTATAATTTGAGAAGCTAGAACCAAAGAGCAGAAACCATGAGCAATAGTTCAAATAATAGCAGAGACTTGCCAGTGTCAACATCTAATAATACGGAAAGCAGCGACTACGCCAGTTGTCAGAAGCTACCAGTTGCCCAGTATGGAGGTGACCCGGTCGAGTTTGTCCGTTTCATGGCTGATTATTATATGTACTCCACTGCATATGGATGGGGCCAAGCGATAATGATGCAAACATTGCCGTTATATCTGAAAGGAGCCGCAAGAGATGCATGGCAGAAATAAACAAGAAAATAGTTGGCAATGACTGGAAAAAGCTTAAAGATGGCCTCGCACTTTTTATAATCGTATTCAAAAGCTGGATGAGTCGTTAAGTGAATTTGCATATCATTTATATACTCTTGCACTAAAGACGTTGGAGGTGAAACCAGACCAAGCTGATGTTGCAAAGCAAGTAAAAGAATTATTACAAAATCAATTCTTAGTAGTGGGATTGTGGCACTCTAGCTCAGTGGTCCGCTGGCTCACAAACCCCCTCCCCCAGACAAGAAAATTTTTTTTCTAAGTTTAAAAGTACAAATTTTATGTCGAAGAAAGACAATGACTCATCAAAAAATTTTCAAGGTCATTTAAACAAAGAACATGACTTATCAAAAATTTCGCAAGATCATTTGAACAAAGACAATGACTCATTCAAAGTCATTGGATGACTCATCATATTTTGCATGGGCATTTAAACGAAGACCATGACTCATCCAAGGTCATTAGATGACTCGTCATATTTTTTCAAGGTTATTCAAATTTTCTCCAGGTCACGGAATTTTTAATCATTTTTAAAATATAATCTATCTACTTACTTTTATAAGTAGTATATATTATGTTATTATTATTATTATTTTTATTATTAATATTATTATTACTTATTATTATTACTATTATTATTATTATTATTACTATTATTATAATTATTATTATTAATATTATTATTACTTATTATTATTATTACTTATTATTATTATTATTATTATTATTAATATTATTATTACTTATTTTTTATTATTATTATTAATATTATTATTACTTATTATTATTATTATTATTATTATTATTAATATTATTATTATTACTTATATTTTATTATTATTATTAATATTATTATTACTTATTATAACTTATTATTATTAATATTACTTATTATTATTTTTATAATTATTACATATTTTTATTAATAATATTAATAATATATATATATATATATATATATATATATATATAACAAAAACAACTACATAAAAACAACTACATAAAAAACAACTACATAAAAACAACGAATTATTAATAATAAATCCATTTAAAATATATTTACAAATAGACATAAAAACAAATATAAAATCTCTGATAAGTTATATTTCTCGTTTCTTCACGCTGGGACTTTGGCATGAACATATAATATAATAATAATAACAATATTATAAAAATGAAAATTATAACAAATTTCATATAAAATTTTCATAATACAAAATGAAAACTATCATAAGTTTTCCAAATAAATAAATTAACAAAAAACTGATTTTTAAAAAATATTTATTAATTTAATCGGATAACAACACGTCATCAATATCAATGTTATCTTCGTTAAAACTGGGACTTAAACCACCGAAAAGCTGCTCATAATCTTCATTATCGCTGATTTCCGTAGAGTCATCAAAACTGGAGCTCGAACCACCGAAAAGCGGCTCATCCAAGAAATTAACTATTACTTGGTCACTATCTATGGCATCAACCCTAAAATAATGCCCAAATGCGATACTGGTATTTTTCCCCACCCATAATCGCTTATCATCGTTATTACTCAAAGCGATTTTACTGTTTCTAAATGTATACAGCTGGTGGTTCCGCGTCCTTATCCTTCTTTGAGGTAGTGTGAATACTACGTTCTTATTGTAGCAATCCAAATAAGACTGATGTTTGATGTCAGTCCCCTACAACTTCACCCCTTTAGCTCTCATTGTGTCGGATTGACCTAATAAACTATAGCACTTGGGTCTTAAGAAAACCCACTCCTTATACCCGAGACCTTTACTTTCATCTTTAAATTTTCCTATAACTGAATCTAGTTTCCTCGAGTATAAGGGATGTGCCGGGTCGTAATTTGAGGTATCTAAAAGGTTGTCTCTTATCCTTGCCGGCAAAAGAATATCAAGCTTACAGTGCTTAACCTCAAGGATAAACGAATCAGTGTCGCCGGCAACGAAATTAATATCGCAGTCGAATTCGGTTCTGTATTTTGCCAATTCATTTTATTGTAATTGGTACATCCGCAGTTTAGACAGGTCTAGCTACTGATTGGCCGATGTAGCTAGGCCTGTCTAAACATATAGAGTCTTTGTTCAGATGAGCAGCAATCAAATCATCCACTATTTTAATGGACTTTTTGAAAGTCGAATTTGAAGCATATACAATTATCTTTTCAGCTGAATTGCATAGAGTAGGTAGTTAGTAGCTTTCTGGGACAACACACCTTTGCATAATATATATGGGGGGGGGGGATTTATTTACAGATTATTTTCGGATTATCTTGATTACATAATGATGTAATCAAGATAATTAATTTTTGTGTGTATTTTTTGATTAATTATTTTTCGAAATTTTTGTGTGTATTTTTAAGATAATTTTTATCTGTGTTTTTATCGATAAAAAAGCCTAAAATTAAAATTGGCTCAAATCGCCTACAATGGTTACAGAAGGTATTTTTCTTCCACAAAATATATATTCAATCACACTATAGTCAGGAATATTTTTGACTCGATAAAAAAAGTTTAAAATTAAAATTGGCTCAAATCGCCTACGATGGTCAGAGAGGGTATTTTCATTCACAAATTTTTTTTTAATCACACTATAGTCAGGGGGTATTTTTGAAAAAGACTAAAATAAATTGGCTTGAATCGCCTAACGATAAAAAAAAGCATAAAATTAAAATTGGCTCAAATCGCTTAAGATGAACACACAATAGTCAGGGATATTTTTAACTCGTAATAAAAAAACAATGCAATATTTGATCTCAATACTTTCTATAGCTAAATATAGGCATAAAATAAAAATGGCTTGAATCGCCTACTGATAAAAAATTGACATGGGTATTTTATAGGCTTGTTAAAAAAAAAAACACTTGAAATATTTGTTCACACAATTTTCATAAGCAAATTTAGGCTCTAGATAAAAATAATTTAAAATACCTAAAGTAAATTAAGATAATTAAAGTACATTAGGATACATTAGAGTATATTAAAGTAAATTAAGGTAAATTAAAGGGTCTGAAGTAAATTAAAGTATATAAGAGTATATTAAAGTAAGTTTAGATAAATTAAGGTAAATTAAAGTGCATTAGAATACATTTAAGTATATTAGAGTAAATTAAGATACATTAGAGTACATTAAGGTAAATTAATGTAAATTAAAGGGTCGAAATTCAATTTAAGTACATTAGGGTACATTTAAGTAAATTAAGGTTCATAGTGTAAATTAAGGTACATCAGAGTAATTTAAAGTACGTTAGAATAAATTTAAGTAAATTAAGGTGCCTAGAGTAAAGTATGGTAAGTTAGGTAAGAATTTTTTAAAATTAAATAGAGAGGCAACAGTTAAGTTACATAAGGGTAATTTTTAAAGCTGAAAATTTTAAAATCAGTTATAATAGGCAAATTACATAAGGTAAGAATTTTTTAAAAGTAAATAGAGGGTCAAAAGGTAAGTTACATAAGGTAAGAATTTTTAAAGTTAAAGAGTCGACAATATTGCATGATAAAATTTATTAAATAAAATTTTTAGAATAGTTTTATCGATCAATTTTTAGACATATTTTTAAATGACAAAATTTTTAACATAATTTTACAATGGAATTTTTGATATGATTTTTAAAGATGAAATTTTTAGGATAATTTTACAATGAAATTTTTATACATGTTTTTAATTGAAAAAATTTTTAATTTAATCTTACAATCAAATTTTTAGTATAATTTTTACTATGACCTTTTTATACATGTTGATAACGATCAAATTTTTAAAAAACTTTTTTCAAAGAATTTTATTAAATTAAATTTTTGAGTTTCAGTGTTACATAGTATTGCCTAAGGTAGGTAGTAGTCATTCGCAAGAGCAACCCATCCTTCATAAAAAAAAATAATAATAATAAATAATAATAATAATAATAATAATAATAATAATCATAATAATAATAATAATAATAATAATAATAATAATAATAATAATAATAATAATAATAATAATAATACTTTCAGAAAGCATAAAAAGTTAACTTACTTGGTATCGACTTCTGAACACTGATAACTTATCACATTAATAACTAAACAACAATAATTAGGTACTATATACTGATGACTGAGTACTGTACAACTCACTATATACATAATAGGCATTGAATAACTTACTTATTCATTAAAATGTCATATTTAAATAATATTTACTCTTTGAAAACCAACTTAACTCACTTAAAAATAAAATTTTATCTCAATCATTTCCCCTTAAAATACGTGGTTATTGACTATAAACCTAAAATGTTACCAATAACTAGTTACTGAACAATAAATATTAATGATCGGTTACTGACCAACAAGTTTTGAAATAAAATACATAAAAGGTTGAACAAAAGAAATACAAGTTGAAAATTTATTAATTTCTTCACTCTTTTATCGATCATTGATGTCTCCAAATTGGTAAATTATTTGGTTGCTTAGTTACCTTGTTTTTATCAAGCGATAATTAATCAAATTCATTGTAACCAAATCCATTGTTATATTTACTTGGTATCAACTTATTATTATTATAATTATTATTATTATTAAAATTTTAAAAAATAAAAAAATTAAAGAACCAAATCATGTTAAATGAATAATACTAAATAATTTAATCAAATATTTTTTGTCAACTGTTGTTATTAAAATGAAACTAAATAAAAATTAGTTATACTATTGTAATGATTATTATTATTATTATTATTATTATTATTATTATTATTATTATTATTATTATTATTATTATTATTGTTATTATTATTATTATTATTATTATTATTATTATTATTATTATTATTATTATTATTATTATTATTGGGGTATCACGGAAAGGGACAGTAAAATCGATAAAACACTGAAATGATAAAAGTGCAATATTAATTAAAAATTTATAAAAATTCGAAAGTAATATTGATCGGGGGAAATTGGTATGGTTGAACGCCAAATTGAGAGACGAGTCTAGAAATAATAATATAAAATTAGTGGGGGTCCCTAGAAAATAATATAAGATAAAAAAGGAAATTAATTAAGAAAAATTAATTGCTAATGGGAAGCCCGAGTCAATGGGAAGCCCGAGGCAATTAGAAACCCGAGAGATGAGGAAAACCCGGCGTATAGACGGAATAATATAGTAGGACAAATTAGCATAAACAACATTAAACGGGCGCCACTGGGTAACGGAGAAGTAATTATGTTGCAATTAGTAATTTGGTAATGGACCAAACGTTGTTGACAAATGTCGTTCTGGAAAGTAATTATTATTAATAATTTAATAATGTAGAAAATATTGTTGACAATCGTCGGAAAACAGTCTGAGCAGGAGTATAAAAGAAAGAGGGGAAACACGAAAGGACAGTCATTATTAACCAGCCACGAAGAGCAGATATTATTAACTAGAGTGAATCGACGTAAACGAGCAGTAACTAGGTTAGTAGAGGAATCCAAATCCAAGAAAAAAGGCAAAGTTATCTATCAGAAAGGGTGGTTCTCCCTTGGACAACCTAACCTAAGATAATCAGAGGCATACAGTGGTTAAAAGGTGCAAATCAATTAGTGAAATTGTGATTACAAACAGTGAGATAAAACGGATTGATCTGTCATTGTGATAAAGTGCAAATAAAATTATTCTGTGTTGGGTTTGCTTATTTGATTGAAAAAGGACACGAGGAATCAGAGGGAACCGACTTTCAATAATAATAACCCAACATTTGGGTGAGCCCGACGTGATTCGAAAGTCGACGGAGAATAGTGCTGAAAATAATTGAATTGTTTAAAAAGAGAAACTGAGAAAAAAAAGGCAGAGTGTCAGAGCAAAAATAAACTGAAAAGAGAATAAATTATCGAATTAAAAGAAAACTTTCAAATTATTGAGAAATTTTCTGATTCATTACGACAAAATTCATAAAGAAAATTATTATAGAATAAATTCCGAAATTAAAACAAAAGGTACCATTAATAATTGTAATATTTTAAAATTCAGACGAGAAAAAGTTGTTCAAAAAAGATTTTATAATTTGAGAAACCAGAAGCAATCAGAAATAATGGCGAGCAATTCCAATAATAATGATCAAACCCCGGTGTCTACTGTGACAACCCCTGTATCCAATGTCCAAGCAAATATGTCTGCTACTCTTAGTAATGATTATGCAAGTTGTCAGAAACTACCAGTTCAAAAATATGGAGGAGATCCTGTCGAATTTGTTGATTTTATGGCTGATTACTATATGTATGCCACTGCTTACGGATGGAGCCAATCGATTATGGTGCAACGGTTACCATTATATTTAAAAGGAGCAGCGAGAGAGGCTTGGCAACAAATTGATAAAAGACTCATTGCCAATGATTGGACAAGTTGAAAGATGCCTTAGCAGCTAAATTAATTGGTGGGGATATCAAACGAATAATGCTCCAAAAGTTTTACAATCGAGTGCAGAGCCCAGGCGAGTCGGTAAGTGAATTTGCTTATCATTTGACAACCCTTGCAGAGAAAGCTTTTGAGATTAAACCCGAACAAGTTGATGTGGCGAAGCAAGTGAAGGAATTGTTGCTAGACCAATTTTTGACAGGAGTTAGAAAAGAAATTACAAAAGCCCTATGCTATGTAAATTTCAACAACTTTGATGAGTTAATTAAAATGGCTATGAAGATTGAATTGAATTTGAAAACTGCTCAACCAAAAGCAGAATCTTTTACAACTATTAATGAATCTAGAGACAGATCAATATCGCCAATCAAAAGTAATTTATTTCAGGAATCCACCAGTCCATCACCAAAATTTAGAGTAAAATTTGAGCCAAGGAAATCTACAAATAGTCCAAACGAGGAGAGAGAAAGACCAGTTCAGTGCAGTCATTGTCAGAAATTGGGACATAATATAAATTAATGCTGGTTTAAAAACAATACCCGAAGAAGTCCAAGCCCTGTCCAGTGTGATCATTGTCAGAGAAAGGGACATAGTAATAGTCAATGTTGGTTTAAAAATGAAGAGCAACGAAGTCCAAAGAGGATGGGCCAGATTGGTTGAAAAGCAATGGTGGGAAAAGGTTTAATAAAATGAGCACCAATAGTCAGCGAATTAATGATAATATAAAGTGCTATAATTGTGGAAAGAGAGGGCATGTATCACGAAACTGTTTCGCAAGATCAAGATCTCCATCAACTTCACCGTCACCTCAAAGAGATAGAGTTAATTTACAAGGCCGAATTCAATGTCATTCGTGTAGAGGATATGGACATATGGCGAGGCCATGTCCCAGGAATAATGAGAGATTTCAAAAGCCAATATTAAAGAAAATTACATTCCAAAGTGATAAATCACAAGCAGACAACGTTGCTTTTGTGCAGCCAGATAATTATAATAATAGAATTGAAGACGAAGTGAAACAAATGAATCGACGTTTGAATCGTTTAATATGCAAGTTTGAATCTGATGAAGAGACGGATAACCACATGATGTATGAGTCGCAATCAGAAGCAGCAGACACAGAGTTGAAAAGAATGATGATTAAAGATGATCTGCAAAGCGAAAAGGCAATAATGATTATGTCGAGGGTTAATAAATTAATAGAATCGATAGCAGCGGAAACGTCTAAAATAATTACATAATTACTGGAATTGAGTCAGATGTCACTGAGTGTACAAAGATTGAAAAGTGTAATTGAACTATGTGCTGATTATTATGAGGTGAATTTAAAAGATAGAGATGAAATAACAAATATGATGAAAATATTTGGGAAAGCGTTCAGAGAAAATAAATGGTTAGATTTTACTTTCATTGATGTTGTAGATGAAAGTAGAAATAATGTGATCTGTATTCGTTGTGAAATTGGAGATTATGTTAAAGATTTAAAAGAGAGATTAAAAGAGAATAATGGAAGACAGATAATAAATGTGAAATTTAAGAATAGGTATTTAGAAGACGATGAATTTTTAATAGATTGTGGTTTTATACCTGGAAATAAAAATAAATTGCAGGTTGCGTGTATGATTAGGGAAGAAGTAGCGGAAAAAAGTGATTCACAAGAAATAATAAGAGACTTACGAGATGCTTTAAGTGAGTGGGATGGAGTTAAAATTACCGAGAAATTAAAATTAATTGATAAAATAGAACTAGAGGACAAGGCTAAACTAGAAATAGTAAACATAATACGACCATATTTATATGATAAATCGAGGTATGGAGAAAAATTGAAATGTTTGATGCGAAGATTTGGTAGAGAATTAAGAGAAACTGAAATGGAATTAAAACCATTTATAATAGCAATAGATTATGAATATTTGGGAAAAACAGAGTATATAGAGGAGCATTGGTGTACAAAGGTTCAGAAGTTACAAAAATGAGCTGCAAATCAAATACTAAAAGTTGGAATTATTGTATTGATGTTCAAGGATGAAGAGTTAGATGATGATGAATATTTATATGATTGTGGATTTAAGCCACAGGAATTAGACGAAAACGGATACCTAGATGCCGATGGAAGGCCAGGGTATTTAGTAAATTGTGTAGTAGCAATAAAGGAACAGGAAGTAGATTCAGTGGATAATTCGGAGAATTCAAATACAGATATAGATGAAGATAATGTAAACGGAATAGAGCGAGAAAAAGTAGATGAAAATTTCAGTGATAAAGAAGAAAATGAATCGAATAATAAAATTCAGGTAGAGCATTTTGAGAAACAAGAAATTTTTGAGGCACCAAGAGGTGAAATAAATAGTGAAATAATTGTTAGGAAACCTAGAACTTTATACGAGATAAAACGGAGTTTAGTGAGAATGGAACAGGAAGTTGAGAAAACAAAAATAATCTTAATGGGCTTGATTAAAGCAGTATTTTCGATGTTTGAAATAAAAATGGATGTAGAGTATGAGTTAGGAAATATGGTAACTGAAATGAAAAACAGACTTCCAAATTTTGTGCAAAGATTTGGAGAAAACGATAACTTTTGTGATAAGAAACTAATTGAAAATTTGACTAAAAATGGAATTGATAAAGAAGTAATGTTAACAAGCTTAACTTATATGGTTTTAGAAATTGGAGCTCGTGCGATAGCAGAAACGGATAATTTGGAAAATTTGATAGATGTAGCGGCACGAATATTAAATGAATATTTTATAGAGTGGGTTAAAAAGAATGGAGGTTGGAAGAAGTTGAATAATGATCTTACAGTAAATGAAAGTGATGAAGAAAAATTATCATGCAAACCGCTAAATGGAAAAGATAGCCACGGGCTAAGAAAAAAGATGATATTTCCATGGGCAATAGTTATGCTCTTTATTTTTTGTACAATAACTACACAAGCTACAGGTATGACAGCTTACGATTGTTCCCAAACAGAAATGGAAAAATTTTATTCGGTTGTGGACATGGCAGAATGTCCGGATGCATACCCAAAGAAATTGAAAGTAGAAAATGATGTAAAATATTATGTGTATCAGGAATCTGATCTACGGCGAGCCAAAGTTAGAGAATGTATTGTGAAGCGAACTACTTTTGTATTTTTCTGTGGTAAATGGAGCCACACATCATTGATAAAAATGCACGCTATTCCACGACCAGTAGAGATAATGCCAGAAAACTGCTTAGCTGCGTTTCAAACAGAGGAGTTAAAGATTAATCCGGAAATTAAATTAAAAGCAAAAGTAAATCACAGAATAAGAGAGACAGTTGTTATAAAGGGAGTAAAACAACAAGATGGAACGTGCAAAGGAGAACCATATAAAGTAAATGGGAAAATTATTAAACTATCAGTGGTGATTGAAGAATATTTGACAGAATTGAGAGATTTTGAAGGAGTTTTTGATGATGAAACAGGAAAACTTCAAACGCATCCGTTTTGTAATGAGACAAAGTAATTGCCAAACCGGAGAATCCATTCTAGTATTTGATGTTAAAACCAATGTATGTAATTTAGCGCATTTGAAGACTATGACTTTCAAAGAGTTAAGTGGAGAACAGTTTAGAGAAAGCCCTGATAATTTCAATATAAATTATAAATCGAATGGCACAATTAGGTCAACTCTAGTATAGACGAGAAAAACCACACCAGTATTAATGTCGACATTACCAACAGATAGTATGCGTTTTATAAAAAAGGAGGCTACCAATAAATGTGGGCAAATGGTTTATGCAACAAATTACAGAGGTGTTTACGTATCAAAGATGATGGTGCATGAGGCGAAAACTAAAATACACACAAATGATATTAAACTCACTCACTATTTTAACAATAAAATTAATTATTTGTACCATTTTAGTCAAAACATAATAGAGAATATATATCGGGAAATGATTCTAAATGATTGCAAATTGAATAAAGAGATACTTAGAAACAGGATGGCAAGGCCATTACAAATCCAAACTTAGTAGCACCAATGCTAAAATCAGAAAATGGTGTATTTGCCAGAATCTTCGGAGAGGCCCTATATAGCTACAAATGCAAAGCAGTTACAGTTAAAATTATGATATACGAAAAATGTACAAATGAATTTCCGGTAAGTATAAACGGAAAAATGCGATTTATGAAACCCATAACAAGAATATTACTGGAAGAATGACTATATGAAACCTTCCAAACTAAAAGATCGTTTGAATAGGATGCATGCTGATAAAAAAGACAGCAATTTACAATACTTCAAAAATCTAAAATGCAACTTTTTAACACACTCAAATAAAGTAGTCACATCGTTTATGAAACCTTCAACATCAAAAAATGTCGAAGGAGGCCTCGAAGCTTCCTACAAAATTGCTTACTTAATTGCCAAAGGTGGATATCCGCACACGATAGGATAGAATTTATTATTACCAGTTATTAGCGAAGTAATAATAACTGTTTTGAATCAAAATGACAAACCTGTCTTGCAAAGTTTGCCGCTGTCAAATAGCACAGTTCAACGACGAATAGATGAAATGGCAGAAAATATAGAACTGTAATTAATAACAGAATTAAGAACAAGTAAATTTGTCATACAGCTGGGGGAGTCAACTTTCGGCAGGAATAGTATTTTAATGTTATACGTACGCTATTATAGTTGTTCAAAGAAAGAAATAATCGAGGAGTTTTTTGTGCCAAGTCTCTTGAAACGTACAATAAAGGAGAAAATATATTTTATTGTTTTGAAAATATTTTAAAACAATATGATATTCCTATAAAAAATATTATTGCCGCTTCTTCTGATAGAGCTCCTTCGATGGTTGGAAAATATCGAGGATTCCTAGCATACCTCAAAAACGAAGTACCCGAGATCTGGACAGTTCATTGTTTCTTGCATAGACAGCACTTAGTAGCTAAGAATATTCACGAAGAACTACATAATGTTTTAAATCTGTTCATTAAAGCAATCAATAGTATAAGAGCAAAAGCACTGAATTCCCGCCTTTTTGCCCAATTGTGTGACCAAAATGATGAAGTGTACAACAATTTGCTTCTTCATACGGAAGTACGCTGGCTCTCTAAAGGCAACTGTTTGCAGCGATTTATTGATATTTTTAGTTCAGTTGTTGAGTTTTTCCTTGAAAATGACAATACTATGGCTATGCAACTATTAAATTTCAAAACTCACATTTTTTATTTGGCTGATATTTATGGATTATTCAATGCTACACAAAACAAATTACAAGGGAGAAACATTAATCTCATAGATGCAAAAACGATTACCTTCAGTTTTCGATCTAATATCAACTTGTTCATATCTACTCTAAATCGAAAAGAATTCCGTTATTTCGATAACTTAATGCAGTTATCTGTAATTGAAAAAGATTGCATTTCCTCTGAAGATATAACATTATATATAACACATTTAAAAATTTTAAAAGAGGATTTTAATGTCCGTTTTCGCGATATGGAAAATTTATGTATCCCAGCTTAAATCATTGAGCCATTCCTCTGTGATTTAACTAGGTTTGATATTTCGGTACAGGAAGAACTAATACGTTGACTGAGAAATTATTATCTATTTGTGTTATCTAAATTACATTTTTATTAATTTCTTAATTTAAATCGGTAATTTATTTTTAACATTTTTAATTAAATTTATTCAGCCAAAAATATTTTGTTTTTATTCATTTAATTGATTAATTTTTACTTTTATATAAATAGTCATTTTACTGTCGAATTTTCTTGTTATTATGTTATTTTTTATGTAAATTTCGTGCGGTTCTTGATGCTTTTTGTATTTATTTTACTTTTATGTTTTTGATTTTATATTTATTTATATTCTCTCAGATTTTAAAGTGTTTAGTTGGTGTTGTATATTGTATTTTAAGTTATCTTGGTGCTGGGTTTTTGTGCTGTATTACTGATGCATTTAAACAATTCTAAAGGCTATTTGTGTGCTAGCCCAACACCTCTATGATTATTGATATGCTTACTTATAATATAATTTTGTAGAGGCATCTCACTAGGTTGGATTACAGACATCCATCGTGATATCCGACATACGAAATTCACGGGTTAAAGATGCCCCCTACCCTAATATATTAACACATATAAACATAAATAGATTCTGGAACTTTTCATTATATTCACTTGATTTTTCTAAAATATATTTAATTTTAAAGCATTTATTAATTAAATTTGTTTAAATATTTAATTTACCGTAAGCGGCAATTATTTAAAATAACTTCAAAAAAACAAAACATTTAATAACTTAAATCTTTTATTACTAAATTAGTTTAAATTATTTACAATTTATGATAATTTAAAAAACAATTAAATTTAAAAAATAGATACAAATTACAAGTGTTTTTATTATTAGTTTACCTTAAGTGACAATAATTTAAAATTAATACTTCAAAAATAAATCTAAATAATAACAAAATTTATTTACAAAATCAATAAGACTATTTACAAATTTAATTTTTTTAAATAATTAATTTACAATTTGCGGCAATTTTTCAAATTAATTAAAAAATAAAACACTTGATAATTTATTTAAAACTTTTTATAACAAAATTAAATTTATTTATTTACAAAACTTATAAAATAGGTAAAAATTACATTTGTTTTAATTAAAAGTTTAGATCAACTGGTAAATATTTAAAATTTATTACTATTTAATTAAAATTTAACTAATGTTGATGTGCTTATTAATTATTAACGATGAATATTATTTTAAAATAATTTTCACTTAAAAACACTAATGATTTTAAAACATTAAAAACTTAATTAACTATATAGAAAATCACCTTTTAAATATGATTCCAATAAATATTCCAATAAAATAATGATTTCCTAAATGAAAAATATTAAATAAAACAAGTTAAAATCACTTATCTTAATTAAATTGAATATATTTTGAATTTTTTCTAAAATAAAAATTAATTATTTTAAATAATAAAACAAAAATACTTACGTTATTATTTTAAATGAAAATAATTTTTATATTTAATTACTAAAATAAAATTGTGAATATTTGAATTTATTCTAAAATAAAAATTAATTAATTGGAATAAGAAAACAAAAATACCTTATAATTTTAAATAAAATATAGTCTTAAATTTAATAACTTAAATAAAATGGGTAATATTTTAAATATTCTTAAAATAAAAACTGATTAATTGAAATAATAAAACAAAATCAATTTATTAATTTAATTTAATAATTTAACTAATTGAAATTAGACTTAAATTTTTATTATATATTTTAACTTAATGTATATTAAGAATTTAAATTCATAATTTAATTTTCTGATTTGGATTTCTAATTTAAATTTTAAATTCAAATTTTACTTTAACTTGTACATTCTAATTTAAATATACACATATAAAACAAATAAATAAGAAAAACTACATGTATACAAATATTTATTAAATAAAATATCTAAAATCCTAGCAAAATTCTAGCGCTGTTAACTTTCCAAATAGGTCTCAAAATATTTTTCAAATCAATCGTATATCCTTGAATAGTTATACTGATAAATCAGCTTTCATTATCTTTGAATTGAATATCTTCAAATGCATCGAAGAATCTTGTTTGGCGGTGGTTGATAATTATGTTTTCACTGCAGGTTAAGTTCATGTTGATTCTATTCAGAATCTTATTGATTGAAGCTGTATCTTCCTTAGTCATAGTTCCGAATAGATTTGAATATTTTCCTATTCTTAGCTTGACTGGATTGGATAAAAAGTGTTCAATTTCATTGACCAGGAGAAACATTTGATGATTGAAATATATCTGAGGAGGCTTAACTTCAATATTTTTCATTTGTTTTGTCACTGATTTATCTTCACCGAGTATTTTAGCTTGTGAACTGGTTTGTTTGAAAACAGATTGCATGTTTGAAATTATGAAGATGTATTTTGTATTGTATTTTATACTAGTTAAAGAGTGTGCAGCCAATCGCAATTAACCAAGGAGTAGAAAATGAACCAATCATAATTATGCATTTACAATGCATCTGATCTGCAATCAATAAAGGGTTAATAAAAAGTCCAAGAACTCTTCTTCTTCGATCATTGATTTTATTTCACTGATAATCTGATCGATAAAGTTTACCTGAAAAGTCAATTATCTTTTGCAAGTCTATGTAAAATTTTTGTTAGTCTATTACAATATTTAATTATTTTGATGCAAATCATTGTAATATTTTATTGTTTTGTTACAACCTGATGAAATAATTTATCAATCTGGTACAATTCATTGAAATATATTATAAATTGGATGTAATTTGAATCAGTAATTTATCATTTCAATGCAATTGACAACAATATTCTTAACTTTGTTACAACTTAATGTAACAATTTTGTTGTAATATTTAAGAATTTTGTTGCAATTTGCTGTAATATTTATAATATTTATACAATTGACTGTAATATTTTATTAAAATTTGATGAAATACTTTATCATTGTGACAGAATTAATTGAAATATATTTTATCTTAGATGCAATTTGATTAAATAAATTGTCATTTTAATACAATTGACTGTAGTATTTTATAAATTCCTTGAATTTTAATCAAATAAGTAAATAAATATTATTTATTTATTAAATAAATTATAATTATTAAATACATATTTTGGTAAATTATTAATTATTATGAATAAGTTTAAATATTTACATATCTTTTCGAATTATTTGTGCTTGCGGCTAACAATTAATTTAAACAAATAATTAAAATATTAAATAATTTTAATTAAATAATTAAAATAAATGATTCAAAACAAAGTTAAGTTACTCGTATGTTTTTTTCATAGGTGGAAAATTCGTATGATATTATTCGATTGCAAAATAACTCAGAGTAGAGTTCAGCTATGTTGAAAGAACTGTAAACAGCACAAAATAGGATTATTTGATTAGAAAATAATTAAAATCAAACTAGCTGAAGTGAGCTATCGCGTTAAGATCCAATCAGCGGGAAATGGACATTAACTAAAACCAATGGCAGCTTCGTAGGCATGATGTGAATATTAGGTGTTGTGAGGGTAATAAATGACGATGTTGTGGATGATGCATAGAGCATCGGATCGGATAAGACGATGGCCATTTCGACATAAATCCTGCGGAACAAAATGCGCTAAATGAAATCAACCTTGAAATTCAATATGGTATTAAATTAACCAAATTAGTGATGGATTCAGCTACGGAACCAAGTAAATCGAAAACAATGCTGGCTAGGTCATTGAAAATCCGTGTTATCCACTGGGCCGTAGTGATATTGTAAACATTAATAGCATATTATCGGTTCATGGAATTTTGGAAGTGCCAGTAAAATGCTACCTGTGGATCATGAAAGTACTAACCGCTGATGGTATCATATCTGTTTCTGGACGTCTGGTAAAAGTAACAGAGAACTATTTCGTACTTGCCTGACTTTGGACTGATCAAATAAGTGATATTAACCACAATGTACTTCAACTTACTTCATTCAATCGAAAAACCCAGAAACTGCTTAAGAGAGTATTAAAGAGTCGTGAAAAATGTGAAGAGTGCAGTTCCCTTGATTCAACACCAATTAATTGAAAGTAAAGGAAACTGGATGTCACAGATAACTGGGGATATTAGTAACTGACGTCATACAACCACGGAGAATCTAAGTCTTTGACCATGGTATGTTGTGGGCCAACCAAATTTAGATAAACGGAAAACATGACCGCTAGAACGTCCAATACATTGTGACTTACCAAAACGAGACAGGTAGAAGTCAGAAAATATGTTGATCAGTAAAACTTAAATACTTCATACTGATCACCATGAATGTGTAATAAATGAATTTTTGTTTATATTGATTGCTTTTGAAGCGTAATGGAAATTCATAAAAAGTCATCAAACATCTTTATTAAGAAAATAATAATTAATTATTCATTTTTGATTTAAACACATTCTAATAAAAATTGTTAAGCCTTAGATTTATTTAAAACAGTATTTTTAAAATTTTTTATTAAAGTTTTTAAATTTAAAATTAAATTTACGGGTCATTAACCCCTTAAAGTTCAGCTCCGAGGTCAGTTCGAGCATACTATATTTGCAAAAATGACCAAACTCGAGACACCGTGAATTGAACGAATTGAACCTGGGCATGTAAAATAATTTAAAATTGAAGAAAAAAATCTTATTTATGTCAACTTGATTTATTATAATTTAAATTTTGATTATTACTGATTTGCTTTTCAATTGAGTCGGTGAGATCTTTGATTGAAGCTTTACTATAATTACTAACAGCATTTAAAAAGACATTTAGTTGGTTGTTAGTAATGTTCGTTGAGCTTTTAAGAACATCGGATAAATTCGGAAGTGGTGGCAGAATTAAATCCGAACTTTCAGAAATTATAGCATTAAACGATTGCTTCACCGGAGGTGGTGGAGAATTTGATGGGGATGAGGGAGACATTGACAGGCTGTCTAATATATTTCCAGTTATGGAATTGAGATTTTACATACAAAATTTTTTTATCATTAAAATTTATATAATGTTTGTAGTTTTAAAAATATTACAAGACATTCAATCTTTATTTTACATTAATCCAAGCTCATAAATTGTGTAATGCAGCGATTCTCAACCTGGGGGGCGAGTCGTTACTACAAAGGGGACGCGAGTATATTTAAAAACAAAATTAAAACTTTGTTGAAGATTAAATAAAAGAAATTGTATAATTAAAAAATTTATATATAAATACATATATATATATATATATATATATATATATATATATATATATATATATATATATATAAAATAAGAATACAGTTTATAATTAAATATTACCAATACATAATTTATTATATTTATTCTTTAAGTTTATTAGTATGAAACAAATACCAGTTAAATATGTTATGTGATTAATTAATGACTATAATTTGCGATAGATCAAAAATAGGGGGGCGCGAGAATATTTACGTTGGTAAACTGGGTCACAATAACAGAAAGGTTGAGAAGCGCTGGTGTAATGTGAAGACACATATTATCGTGATGGTTTCTAGAATTTTTTAATGTTAACACGGATTTTATTCAATTAAACTTTTGTATTTAAAATGGATTTTTGGTTATTTAAGATACTATTTCAAAAATACTATTATTTATTATTGTTTAATTTAAATGTAGATTTTAAAATCTTTTTCTTAATGTTTTCATACTTTACTAATTCCATGAATTTTTTTTCATGTAACTGGTAACTTTCTCCGAGTCTATAATTTTATATTTCAAATATAAATTATGTTTTCATCCTTTTAGAAATTTTTATCTAAGTTTCAAATTGAAAATTTTTAAAATAAATAATAATTGACATTGCCTTATTGAACAGTAATTTGTTGTCTTTAGGGCAGTAAATAAATATGTTACTTGATGTTTTTCAGTAATTGTTTTGCAATGAATACCTAAAAAAATAATTAAAAAATATTTTTAATGAAGTTTTTATACTTATAATTTTAAGCTATTATTTTATGTTTTTGTTGATTCTAAAAAATTTTAAAAAAATTTTATCCAATAATTTTTTTATAAATTGAATTTAAATTTGAAAGTCATTACAATATTTGTTCTTTTTTAAATTGCTAAAAATATAAAAATGAATGAAACAAATGAGGTTTGCAACATTTGTCTTGATGACAATCGAAATGAACATTTATCAGTGATTTTACCATGCCATCATAAGTTTTGTTTTCCTTGCATAAAGACATGGGTCATTGAAAGTCCGTGTTGCCCACTGGACCGTAGCGATATTGTAAATATATCAGTTAATTCCGGTCATGCCACTCCGAGTCAGACGATATTTGTAGCAGATATTCTCATTGAACATATTTTGCAAAACAAACAATTTCAAATAAAAAATCATTTACCGAAAATTCTTGACTTGTTAAAAATTTTTAATACCAATTCACAAATTTTAATTTCAATAATTTTAACCTTAAACAATTTTAAAAAAACATTCAAGAAAATTGACTTTAAGCATGCGCTTTTGTGTTCCAGCATTGCTGACTCTTTACTGCAGCAATTTGCCGATGGCTACCGAAAGGTTATCAAAGGATACCATTATGATTTTGACTATATCAGTGAAAATGGTTCAGCAATTGACCAGTTCGATCAAAATCTCGAAACTTTAATTAAAAAATATAAAAAGTATCTAGCTGATAGATCAGAATATGAAGATTATTACAACATGAACGTTTCATTGCTTTATTGCTATGAATCCATTTTGGATATGCATTTGATGCTCGTTAATAAAACCGAAAATTTCAAACTGATCTACAATAGATTGGGTAGCATCTCCTTACATGAACTGTTGGATAAATTATTTTTAAAATCTACATTTGAAGAGATCGATAATATGGTTCTTCAGATACAGACAATCCGTTTAAATATCAATGTTATCAGATCTCTGGTGGTAAAGCTTTCAGCGATTGAAATCGATGTGGATTTATCTGAATTGCTCAATACCAATCAGAATCAATGCATAATATGCGCAAAAAGTATCCAATCACAATTGATCAAAATTGTATGTAATGATTGCAAATGGAATTGTTGTTTTGAACAAATTTTGGATATTCATGATAATTCGACGATAAAAGATAAAAGCGAACCAATATCAGATCAAATTAATACGAAATTAGGATATTTTCTCCAATTAACACTCGAATTGATATATAAGAGTTTAGTTTTGATACAAAATGCTGTTCCTAATTTGTTTCAAAACACAGTTAATAAATATATGAATTTGTCATTTAAGACAATTACTTCACATTATAAAAATCATCTTGTTTTAATAGATTATACCGTCAATGTTCTCACTTTAATTAGAAGCATATTCCGTGAAAACGAATCACTAATAGAGGAATCAGTAAAAGAAAAATTGTCAAAATATGAAAATGTCAGTGAAAAAATTTGCAAAAATTACTGTTCAATAATTAAAGTTCTGGCTAGATTGAGTAATATAGAATGTAAAATCGTCGAAATCCAATGTCAAGAAAGTGTTGACAGAGAACTAATAAATATGTTTATACCGAACTGCGAACAAATCCATCGGAAATTGCGCACTATTCTTGAAAAATTAGAAAAGAATTTGAAAACGTTCAAAAGAAACGATTTTCTGAATAAACTATTTCAAATGATTAATGAATTAAGTTTAACAATTACGTTTAAATAATTTTTATTGTCCAATATAAATTTATGGCTTTAATTATTTTTGTTAGTTGTTTGATTCTGCAAGTTAAGAAAATCCACTATAATTAAATAATTATAACTTTAAAGCAGTTTTTTCTTGGTTAGTCATGCGGGGTTAGCATGTTTAAAAAAGTTGAGAACCCCTGCTCTATACGATGAGTGATTATGTGAATGAATATGTAAACACAAACATGTTTTTGAAATTCTATTTTACGACATTATCATAATATCTAAAAAACATAAATTGTTTAAGATTACACTATTCTTACATCCCCACCAGGTACATCTGAAACTTCAGCAACTCTTTTTCTGATATTATCCACGTGCCGCAGAATATCATATCCGTTACGCTTAACTAAACATTTTGTATTTTATAATGGTTTAATGATCTACCCGATTTTCCATCTTTCTGTGCATTTTTGATTGAAATTCAGTTTTATCCATACTGGGTCACCAGAAGAATATTTTGCTTCGATTATTATTTTTTTTTATGATAGCTTGGCAAATTCAGTCTTGGGTAATATTTAAATATGGCTCTGGTTGAACAAATATTATTATTGTATGGTGTCGCTTCTGCGATTGTTCCCGAGGACCTAGTTGCTAGCGATTTTATCGACAGATGGTTGCGTTCAATAATCGGGTTTCCAACTGGGCGGTTCATTGTTCTAAAGACGAACTCAATATTACATTTATCTGCTAACCCTTGAAATTTTCTAGATCTAAAAGACAAATAATTATCTAATAATATTTCACTGAGCTCCTCTTTCATATAATACTTCATTTAAAGCATTACATATCTCTTTTACATTTTCATTCTTAATTTTTTCCAGATGGCATATCTCGAAGGCATACAATCAATAATTGTCAAATGTTTATCTTTAGACAATTTAGTTTACGTCATTTGCTAAACGAAACCAATTTTAATCTCATCTTAGTCCACATTTTCCCCATGTTACTGACGATAGGTTGATAGATAAGCATTGATTACAACTTGCAATTATTTCCGAGATTTCATTATTCACATTTAGTAGCCCCGCTTCTAATGCTAAGAATTGCATACGACTTTTCCCTACATGGCAGTTCTTATGAATCTCTAATAACACGTCTTTCGAGCTTTTTTGATTAATTAAAGCTGCGACTTCTTTTTTATTATTCATCCAGTTGACTGGTACCATCGTTAATACATCAGCCTTGTTATTTTCTGTAGATACAAACTCAATGTCCATTTTAAGTTCATGCTCAATCGCTAGGTTTTTTAAAAGCTCCAGCCTTCGTCGTATTAACAACTCTGAATTTGATTTTGTATCTATTTTCCTGTCGTTTGATAATATGCTGTTAACCCAGCACACAACTGATTTACTATCGGATTTAATCTTAATGTACTTTAAATTCCATTTGATACATAAATTAACACCCTTCACAATTGCTTCACAAGATTACTATGCCGTGAATCATCAGGTTTCTGCAACCAGCACGCAGCTTCAGCCATAGAACCTTCCATTTATAATGCAATTACAATGGCGATTGAACTTGCATCGCACCAAATTAACCATTTTACTTTCTCAACAATATGATTTTCTATTGAATTATTCCAATTTCCACTAGATAACTTCTTGATATATGAGCAAGCTGGCCGCAAGCACACAGACACAGGATAAATTCCAACTAACTGACCATTTAACGAATACAGCTCTCTTCTTGAAATCCCTTTATATAATTCATTTATCCGAATATCGTTTAATCTTTTCCAATGTAGTTCGTTATTCTTAAAAAATACATCAATGCCTAATACTCTTACACTGAAAGTATCCGTAACGTTTTCTTCTTCTTTACATATCAAACCAAATTTAAGCATTTCTGCGCTAACTTTACTTGCTTTAACTTTAGATTCATCTGTAAATATATCTTCAATGTACGAACTTGTGCTATTCTCGATTAATTTATTGTTGTTCTACAATGTATTCACAATCTCTGTCATTATTGTTTGCGCGATATTTAATCTAAATCCCATTGTCGTAAGCGCATATATCTTTCCATTAACCATACAAGATTGATATCACCAAATGCTTTTATCCACGTGCATTTGCATATATGCATCAGATAAATCTAACATTGCAAATTCTTTACTTAAACATCTCCTTGATCGTAATTTTTTAGAACAGATATCTGCATTCCCACTATATACTTCAATATATTTATTGATACTCTTAAAGTAAAATATTGGACGCACTTTCGCTTTATTTAGCTGAACTAAACCATAAATAAATACTGATCCGATCGGTTCGCCCATTGCTTTCTCGTCGTAATCAACTAGATAGCTGTTAGTAATCCAAGAATTCAAGATATGCATCGTTTCTTGGTCTTTCCTACAGTTATCATAAAAATTGGAATTTCTATTAAGTAGCAATTTCGGCGGCTCTGACTTCCAATCCCCTTTAAAAATCCATTTCTCGTTGTCAAATCTCGCAGATAAATTTTCCTTTAATATTTCTGACATACTACTACTCGAGCACGCTACCTGACAAGGTGCTTCTTTGTAACCAATTATAATACAATTACAATGGCGGTTGAACTTGCATCGCGCCAAATTAACATTTTTATTTTCTATCACTAGCATTCTTTCTTAAAATTACATCATAATTGGATAGTAATTTCAGTATATTAAAATATCAATATTAAATAATTTATCTCCAACCGAAGTATCAACTCTACTTCTCTCAGCATATATGATTAAACCAGCAAGCATCGCTACCGCAGGCATAGATCTTCATTGATTTCCTTTTACTATAGTTGTAGTACTGTCCGAATCAACTAAACATGCTTTAACATCACCATTCACTTGTAGGAGTCTCACATATTCACTATTCTTGGGGCCACACCCGACTCCACATTTTATGTAGCCCTTTGATTTTTTCTTGACTTGTAAAATCTTGAAATATGTCCCATCACACCGCATTTTGCATGTCTGATGTTGCGATCTTTGGACAATATCTTACCATATAATTAACACTATCGCAAATGTAGCATTTTCGGTTGGCTTTTCTTCCACATTCTGATCTTGGTACTACTACTGCAACCGTTTCATTATCATAACATTGATGACTTTTAATCTTCTTTGCTTGAGCGACTAACTCATTCATTGTTGACACTGTTGACATCTTTAGTTGGTTTGATAAATAACTTGGTAAGATATTTACAAATAAACCGGGTTAGTAGATTCCCTGAACATTCCAAATGTGACCTTAATTCATTTACATGAACATCCAAGTTATTGCCCATTAATAACTTTTTCTTTAAAGGTTTCTTAAAAGCTTCTTGTTCATCTATACCGAAAGTTTTCAATAATTCCTTTTTCAGCATTCCAAAATCCATCATCGTGTTGCTCTTCTTCAACTGTTTGAAGACTGCATACGATTGCCCTTCAAGTAAAAATGACATTTTTCACATTCTTGGCTTCCAAAATAATTTCAAGTTTTTCGAACCATTCTTCCACATCTGTATTTTTGCCATCGAATTTTCCTACATTTTCGATTGTAATTTTATAATTTTGTGTAAATAAATTTCGAAAGTATAATAATAAGCACAATATTTTTTTGTTATTATATTAATTCTTTTATTCACAAAAAAGTTCAAAATGAAAATATAATTGAAATCAAATAAAAAATTAAAATTTTTAATTAGTTATATGTAATTAAAAATTGATTTTTTTTTATTATTATAAGTAGCTTAACCCTTTGAGTGCCAACATGATTTTAAGATGATTAGCTAAAAACGCCACTCTGCTAGAGGAAAATAGAAATTTAAAAATATATTTCTCTGTAACTTTCTAAGCATTTTATTTACGAAAAGTGTTTAAAAAACAAAAAATGATTTGAAAAAATAATGTAATTTCTATAAATACACATTCGGAATAAAAAACAATAAATAAAAATCGACAAGTATGAAATAGAGATCGAATTTGTCCATGCTGGAGCAGGAGCGCGATTGCGCTCCTGGCATTTTCGGCCAGTGTATTGAGGAGCGCGATCGCGCTCCTTGGCACTAAAGGGTTAAAATGCCATTAGTGCAATTTTAGTTGTTGTAGGCTTAACGATAAATATTTTATATCTGGCTCATAACTCGTAACTTTTAATAAAATACAAGAAGTACTACTGTCGTCTGTAAGTGTATTTCTCATCTCTGATTTAACAAAAATTCATCGAGAAAAATAATGTTTCACAAGAATAAGTAGATGAAAAAATTGTTAAAATAGCCATTACTACTTTCGTAAGAAAAGAAAAATTATCTGAAATATATTTCCAAGTTGTTAATATTTCATTTTCGGCATTTTTCTGGACTGCTCCCATTAATTGGTCTCGCTTGATTTCTTCCAAGATTTTTCTCAGATCTATGAAATTTTGTTTCGATATCGAACTAGATTGGAAATCCGCTAATTGTATCTCAAAATCTTCTAAATTCATGAACTCAAATATCGTTAAATTTATCTCTTCGTAATTAGAAGTATCTGGAGGTTTCTTCGAATTGCCGAAATTATGAATCTTGTCGAAAATTGCTGAATTGTAGCTTCAAAAATATTGTGAAATTCTTTTACTATTTCTGTTACATTGTGTTTTTCGTGATATTTACCAAAGCCTTGCAATTTTAAATTTAGCTCATTCAAATGAGAACAAAAATCTGTGAGGAACATTAATCTTGATGACTACTCAACATCTGGCAATTCTTTGTACTGGAATTGTTTCCGAATTTCATTTCAACACTCAACGAAACATTGAAGTATTTTACCGCGACTTAGCCAACGACCATTATTAAACATAATTAACCCATATAACTTTATCACCATTTTTAATAACACCGTACATTTCCGTCCACTAAATCTGAAACTGTTACAAACTTTAAAACAACATAATATTGCGATGTACTCATATTTAAATAAGAACACAGTTCTAAGTAGGCTTTGCATAATAAGCACAGGTACTGTTCGCAGAATTAAATCAGAAATTCAATTTTTTTATTTTTTATTTTTCGTTGCAATGCACAAATATAAATTTTAAAATTTCCTGAATAACGAGAAAAAAAATCAACAAGTAGAAAATATCTGGAATCGTAAAAAATCTGGGTGTCATAAAAATATTGCGCGCCATTCGACGCACGCATGCTAAAGGTTTGCCATCACTGGACTATAACATTGCAGCGCTATCGCGCTGCGTAGCACTCAAATGGTTAAAACTAATTATATATATCTATATGTGTATAATTATTAGTATAAAATTAATATTCAAATTTTCTCTTTACAAATAATTTTGAAATTTTTATTATTAGCATTTTTATTATTATTTATATTGTTATTATTATTATTATTATTATTATTATTGAATACACTGCACATGGCACTGTGTAACTATGGTATCCTAAGGCAGCCTTGATTGCATTGTCTAAAACCTTTAGTTTAATTAATTTTCAAAAATAATTAATCGCAATATTATCTTATTATAATTATACAGTTTATTTTGTTTGTTCGCATTACTTGATATTTTTGCAAATCTTATTAACATTTACACTTTCGGTCATTGTTGTTAGTAGTGGGATACAGGCTCTCTAGCTCACATACCCCCCCTCCCCCCCAAATTTTTTTTGCGCTAAGTTTAAAAGTACAAATTTTTTAGAACAAAGACAAGGACTCATTCAAGGTCATTGAAACAAAGACCATGACTCATTCAAGGTCATTGGATGACTCATCAAAATTTTAAAACGAAGACCATGACTCATTCAAGGTCATTGGATGACTCATCAAAATTTTAAAACGAAGACCATGACTCATTCAAGGTCATTGGATGACTCATCAAAAATTTTAAAACAAAGACCATGACTCATTCAAGGTCATTGAAAAGTAGGTCAAGGTCATTCAAAATTTTTTTTCCAAAAATTTTTCTATGTTTAAAAGTACAAATTTTTTCAAGGTCATTCAAGGTCAAGGTCATTCAAGGTCATATTATTTTTAATCATTTTTAAATTTAAATTTACTACTTATAAAAAATAAGTAGTATATATTTGTAAATTATTTTATTATTATTATTATTAATATTATTATTTATATTAGTATTATTATTATTATTATTATTATTAGTATTATTATTATTATTATTTTTCAAGGTCATTCAAGGTCAAGGTCATTCAAGGTCATGGAATTTTTAGACATTTTTAAATTTAAATTTACTACTTATAAAAAATAAGTAGTATATATTTGTAAATTATTTATTTTTATTATTATTAATATTAATAATATTATTATTACTATTATTATTATTATTAATATACTTATAAAAACTTTAACTATTATTATTAATATACTTATTACTTATAAAAATTATTATTAATATACTTATTACTTATAAAATTATTAATATTAATAGTATTATTTATTATTATATTTATTAATAATATTATTATTACTATTATTATTATTATTAATATACTTATTACTTATAAAAATTATTATTAAAATACTTATTACTTATAAAAATTATTATTAAAATACTTATTACTTATAAAATTATTAATATTATTACTATTATTTATTATTATTATTATTAATATACTTATAAAAACTTTAATTATTATTATTAATATACTTATTACTTATAAAAATTAATATTAAAATACTTATTACTTATAAAATTATTAATATTAATAGTATTATTTATTATTATTATTATTAATATACTTATAAAAACTTTAATTATTATTATTATTATTAATTTATTAATAATAATAATAATAATAATAAAAATAATAATAATAATAATATATTTAACAAATATATATATAAAAACAAAAACAACTTTACAAAAGCAACTTCATAAAAAAACAAAGAATTAATTATAAAAATAAATACATAGTGTTATCACATTTAAAACCTCTATAAATTAATATTTCGCGTTTCGTCACGCTGCGGTTTTTGCATGAAAAAATAAAAATGTAATTATAAAAACTAAAATTATAAAAAATTATATCTAATTTCATAATAAAAATGAAAACTATTACAAGTTTTCTAGATAAATAAGATTCCAAAGTAAGAAAATCAGTTTTTTAAAAACATTTATTATTCTGATAAATACACATCATCAATATCAATGTTATCTTCGTTAAAACCATCAAAAAGCTGTCCATTATCACTGATTTCGGTAGAGTCATCAAAACTAGGACTCAAACCACCGAAAAGCTGTCCATTATCGCTGATTTCGGTGGAGTCATCATAACTGAGGCTCGAACCACCGAAAAGCGGCTCATCCAAGAAATTAACTTGGTCACTAACTATTGCATCAACCCCAAAATAATGCCCAAATGCGATACTGGTATTTTTCCCCACCCACAATCGCTTATCATCGTTATTACTCAAAGCGATTTTACTGTTTTTAAATGTGTACAGCTGATGGTTCCGCGTCCCTATCCTACTTTGAGGTACTGTGAAAAAAACGTTTTTATTGTAGCAATCCAAATAAGACTGATGTTTGATGTCAGTCCCCAACAACTTCACCCCCTTAGCCCTCATTGTATCAGATTTACCTAATAAACTATAGCACTTGGGTCTTAAGAAAACCCACTCCTTATACCCGAGACCTTTGCTTTCATCTTTAAATTTTCCTATCACAGAATCTAATTTCCTCGAGTATAAGGGATGTGCCGGGTCGTAATTTGAGGTATCTAAAAGGTTGTCTCTTATCATTGCCGGCAAAAGAATGTCAAGCTTACAGTGCTTAACCTCAAGAAAAAACGAATCAGTGTCGCCGGCAACGATATTTATATCACAGTTGAATTCTGATCGATATTTTGCCAATTCATTATATTGTAATTGGTACATCCGCAGCTTAGACAGGTCTAGTACTGATTGGCCAATGTAGCTAGGCCTGTCTAAACATATAGAATCTTTGTTCAGATGAGCAGCAATCAAATCATCCACTATTTTAATGGACTTTTTGAAAGTCGGTTTTGAGGCATATACAATCATCTTTTCAGCTGAATTGCATAGCCTCAAATTCATCCGTTTTTTCAAATTCTCAACGGACTTCCCATATAGGCTATTATTAAATAATTTATACAATCTCTATAAATCTCGCACTTTGTGTTTGAGCGTAAATCTGTATTTCTTTGTATATATTCTTTAAAAATAGGTGCTTGTTTAAATTTAATTGCCCTATGAATACACTCAACTTCTGCACCCAATTCTATATACAGCTTGAGAAGTCTCCAGTGAAGAACATGGTTCTTCTTACTGTAATGCGTGAGCATTAACTTCTCAACTTTTGAATTGGGCGGGCACATTTTTTCAGGAGCAAGCGGAAAATCATTCAAATACTGATGCACACGCTCAGGGATATTGATGTCAACTTCCATTGTATAACCATACGGAAGGAATTCAATATTCGCATTCACACATTCACTCAGCACATCATTCAGATTATCATGCACCCAAACAAAATCACCATACGGAAGGTTTTGGCTAAGTGCCCAACCATATAAATTATTAATGTCGATATACAAGAGTTCTGTATCTTCAGAACTTGCAACATGATGTTTGTTAACAAATGTTAACCCATTCCGTATTCCACCCTTATAGAAATTAAACATTTCCATGTCCTGCAAAAGTTCTATGGGTTCCTTTAATGTCATGAGAGCGGACGCCCATGACATTCCAGGAATTCCATAAAAATTCAGAGGTTCTAAACCATTGTAAGCAATAGCCTTTGCGCGAAATTGCTGAAAATAGTCTGCAAGGAGGAATACGTCTAATTTTAGGTAAGTTAACATATAGTCTAACATTGTAGTGCAATTTTGCTGTGTCCAAATTAGTTGGGCGGTAGCGTATTCATCATCAGATACAGAATCCCATTTTGGAGGTAGTTCATAAGTCGATTCAAGGACCTCTAGTGATACTGCAAAATCATAAGGAAAGATACCCTTTGCCTTAACAATAAGACCATCAAAAGCAGAACAAGTTAGAGGTAGATCAGTAAGAGTTTTTACAGCCTTGGCTAAAGAGCAATTTACAAATTGCATACTGTCTATAAATCTAACAGCGAATTTCTTAATATTTACAATCAAAGATATAAATTTCTCAGTTGTTGTAGGAATGATATTTAATTTCCAAAACGGAAATTCATTCAATCCATACTTTAAAATATGATGAAGGTCATATCCTCTCAAATTATGAAAGACGATAGGTAACTGTTTGCTTATTTTCCTATTTATATTACAGTTACGACAGGCAGCACCAAGATACTGACCTGTAAAATGATCATGGTCCTTAACCTTATTTCTAATAAGATTTTTACAAAGATAGCAAGTTCTACATGCGATGAACTGCTGTTCCTCATTAGAAGTAAGATTATTCATAGGTTTTTTACCATGATTTTCATAATATGGTAGGACAATTGTGACAGCAATTTCCTCTACCTTCTTTAAAAATTCCAATACACATTCCAAGCCTATAAAACTGAAATATTGTGTAGTATTTGTTAAATTATTTATTAATAATAAGCCTGCTGATATCGGCATGTGTATTTGATGATGTTTTACATCTTTAGGCAAAACAGCCTCAAAATCCGCATAAATTACGAATGGTGGGGTAATCATTTTAGAATAATTTTTAAATATTAAGTTTTTATTTTCAGGGAGCGTGTATAGGGTTGTTCCTATTTGATTTTTAGCGCACAAATCAACATGTGCCTTAAAGGTTTTATCATAATAAAAACCGTTTAAACAATGGGGACACCATTTACGCGAATTCTGGTGTTACATTCACTACTCGAACGACAATTCAACAGTCTATTTAAATTAAAAATTGCGGTATAATGAAAATTATCACCGTCTTGTAATAATAAAAGATTAATCGGGTTACCACCGATAACCTTTGTTCGATGAATTAAGGCAAGGTGAGGATGATGAGGTACATAATCAATGTCATTCAATTGATTAGAAGGGGTGTTGTTATATTCAAAGACATTGATGGCCAAATTTAAATCGCTATTATTTCTCTCAAATTTGGGTATGTTACAGAGTCTCATTGGACAATCTGTAATTGAATCATAATTCAATTCATCCATAAAAGTAGTGTAAGAAGAAACACGCTCCCTATTCTTTAAAACTATATCACGCTTTAAAATCGATAAGACACTATATATAAAACACGAATGATCTGTGTTTTTAACGTTTACAATAGCCTTTTTACCTACTAGAGATTCAGGCGTAGGGATAAAACTATGCCCGGCTAATCGACTTACAGGATAATACGTGGTTAAAATAAAATCGATTTCGCGAATCTTAACTACGCGCCACCCACTTCCTAAATATGTGAATTTTTCGATTTTCTCATTTAACCGACTCACACTATCTGCAAGAAAACTATTGGAAAAGACTCACGCGCTATTCGAAAAGAAATTATCTTTTATTTCCCCATCTTTTTCAAATTGAATGAGAGCTGTAAACTGAACTTTTACAGATCCCATTTTCTTTATTTCGATTTGTAATTTATTTACAAGTTTATCAGTTAGGGCGATTTGAACAAGATTTTGATTTTCTAAATCAAATCGAATATTTTTACGGGAACCTCTTAAGTCAATCTCTATTTCAGGTTCATCGTTTATTTCAATATTTACAGAACCCCCTATTTGATTATATTCAGTTTCGTCATCACTAATGATGATTTCTATTTTTTTAATTTTAGCAGGGATACACGGCACGATTTTATCAGCAGGTCTTTTTGATTTTTTAGTAACAGTTGTATTATTGTTTTTAGTGATCTTTGTATTGTTTGTGTTATTATTATTACTAGCATTTTTCGCATTAATCATTTGAAATAATGCCTTTTTATTAATTTTAAATTGATTTAAATGGCTAGAGTGTTTCTTATAAAACTCTAGATATTCAATGTCTTGGGCTGTATCGCATTTAGGGCAAATAAAAAAGTCGATGCCATAGAATCTATGACCATAGTAACTTTCCAAAGTCTTTTGGCATTTCGAGTTATGACCAATTCCAGATTGGCAATAGTTTTTATACAAACGACCTGATAAATATGTAATTATTATCAAATGTTTATTATTATTTAAATCATATATGAATCAAATAATAATATATAAATGATGATAAATATGCAAATATTTATAAAATTTCAATTCGTATTATAAATCCGTTATTTCTATTATAAATCACATGTTTGAATAACATGTCGTAAAATAATTTATAAAAATTAATATTCTTATTATAATCATATATTCATTTTCATATTATAAATCATATATTTCTATTATAAAAAATAAATCACATATTTCTATTATAAAAATAAATCACATATTTCTATTATAAATTAATATTCGTATTATAAATCATAAATTTCTATTATGAAAATAAATCACATATTTCTATTATAAATTAATATTCTGATTACAAATCAAATATTTCTATTCATATTTCAAATAATATATTTCTATTTCAAATAATATATTTCCATTATAAATCGATATTCTGATTACAAATCAAATAATATTAATCATATTTCAAATCATATATTTCTATTTCAAATAATATTTCAAATCATATATTTCTATTTCAAATAATATTTCAAATAATATATTTCTATTATAAATCGATATTCTGATTACAAATAAAATAATATTAATCATATTTCAAATCATATATTTCAAATCATATATTTCTATTATAAATTAATAATATTTAAAGTATTATAATACTTTACATATTATTAACTTATACTCATTAAAATACTCTTATAAAATAATGATAAATTTTAAAATAATAATGCTCCTTAACATAATTAAAAAATAATAATGTTCATTAAAATATATTAAAAATATTTAAAAATAATAAAAATCCTACATTTTTTATATGAAATCTCGTCTCTCCCAGAAACGTCAGCAGAAACGGGGCCATAATTGTGGTCTTCCCCAGAAACGGGGGCATAATTGTGGGCATTTTCATCCAAATCTACTAAAATGGTTTTAAAAATAATAAAATAAAATAAAAAATTTACCATGATCGATTTCGTCTTCGCTATCACTGATAACAATGATTTCCGTCGGTGTTACAATAACTTCTAAAACAATAATAATAATAATAATTTAATAAATAAATTTACCACTATCATCGATTATAATAACTTCGTTATCTTTTTCGGTGACATCATACCAATTAAATGTACCTTAATAATAATAAATAAATAAAAGAAAATAATAAAATAAAAAACTTACCGTTTCCCTCCGCCAATAATTTTCTTAAAATACTATCGTTTTCCATTTTAAATTTTTTGAAATCCCGCGAGTAAAATTTTGAAATAATTGTGACAAATTCTACTTTTGTCAATGTTTATAAAGAGAATAATATTTTCAGGATTTAGCCAATCACATTTTAGCAATAAACACATATAGGTGAGAGATTTTTACGCATGCAGCCTATTCTTTGTAGGCATGTGTTCTTTGTAAATCACATACATTGAGTTTGCATGTGTTTTCTTTATTCAATTTTGTGTATGCATGCACTTATCATGTGATGATCACGCACTTATCATGTGATGATCACGCACTTAACATGCACTGTCTTTGTGATGATGCATTAGCTTTAATTAAACACATAATAATAATATTAATAATAATAAAAATAATAATAATAAAAATAATAATAAATAAAAAAATATTAATAATTAAAACATAACAATAAACATTAATACATTTATTAATCATCAAATCTCTTGGATAATAACCAAGCTAAACAATGTTGACCACATGTTAAGGTCCATGGCTTTTGATACATAGTTTTATTATAGACAATAGGTTTACCCATTGTTTGCAGTTTCGAAACCATTAAAGCCGGATAATAGAAACCCATAGGATCAAATACAAATATCTTGCTAGGCTTCATATATATTGCTAACCAATGTTCTCCACCGAGATGAGATGATTGAGTATTGACGATTATGGCTTGATTATTACGTAAATATGGAATTTTATCAAGAGGAAAAACCCCTAAAAATTCATGTCCTAGTATTTGTTTTCCAATTCGATAGACCTGAACAGAACTACATCAATAATATTAATAATACATTTAAAAACTTACTCCATGACAAATTATCATAAATTATCTATACATTTATACCAACATTTTCAAACCAACAATGTTCGTTCAAACCAACACTGTTCTGTTTGCAGTTATTTGAACCTCATTTTCAAATACTCCATATATTACAACATGTACCGGTTCAGATGTAGCTTTAGCAAACTTTATATCTAATCGTAAATTTCCATTTTGAGGTAATTGACTCTGATTTAAATCAAAATCGGGTGCCAAAACAAATGTGAAGAATGGATATTTGCTTTTAAAATCTTCAAGAGTTATACCACAATTAAGGTTTTTATCCAAATAACCCATATTTCTAACTATACTCTGCATATATGTAGCACAATAATTATCATTATCGAAATCTTGAGTATATGTTTCTCTATAATCACTATTTTTCGATAAAGTTAGCGATGTTACACCAAAGTTTTTGAAAATTGAGCTCGATGTTAAGTATGATCCATTATATTGAGATTCACTTTGAAATGTTACCAATATAAAGTTGGGCATTCTTCTATCTCCAAATATTTGTTCCTTATAGAAAGAAGCTGATCCCTTAGCAATTGCAAATTGAACAATTTCCTTTGTTTTCAATGGATATATTGCATGCTTACAATTAAGCCCCAATTGATGACCGGCTAATACAGAAGGCTCAACACGAACTCTTCTTACCAATAATTTTGCATCAACTAATTGAAGAATTGGTGCTGTGGTAGCACTTGTTAGTGATAATGCCGAATCAGATCTTTTCAATCTAATGTGTACATTAACACCTGGAAGTAAATATTTCGGTTGATCCATAAAATCGAGTTGTAATGATGAGCACATGGTAAATAATTTCGATCCTTTAATCCATTTTTTCCTATCGTCATCACTACCATAACCCATAGGAGTTAAACATGTATTTTTAGTATCGCTATTGTAATTTATAATAGTTTCTATTAGAGCTTTGTGAATATATGTACTGTTACCACCCTCAATCTTGATATTATTAAATCCGAGAACTGCATCTTTAAAAAGTGTATGAAACAAGAAATTGTTTGGTATTACATCACTAGGTTCACCCAACGGTTTTCTATCTTTATCTACAACTTTGATCTGAACAGTTAACAATGTATCGTTCAAATCTAGATATTCAGTTTGGGAACCATTAATATAAAATTCAATATCAGTTCTACTATCCATAATAGAATTCATCGGGAATACCTCTTCAAAGGCCCCCATTTCAATTACTGCTTGGGGAGACGGTCTATCAAATAAGCACAATTCAGATTTACCACAAATCATTTTTGAAATATAGTTCCATGTCCTTTCATTCGTTTGTTTATATGTTTATGATGTCTTTTACGTTTTTGAGCTGGTGCTTCGGGTTTTTGAAACATACCTGCAACACTAGGTAGAACTTTCCCTAACTCGGATAATGCATTTGATTTCAGAGATGGCAATATTTTCTGCTCATTCATTATCACATCTTTAGCAGTTTTCATACCAAAACTACCAAGGCGTTTAAGAATAGGAAGTGCAAATCTACCAATTGTTCTCAACCATCCTGATCCATACTGTTTACCAATAAAATATGGTAATTCGCCACCACTTTGGCTACCACTATACATACTAATAATATCGTTATTGGCCATCTAATTTACGAAAATGTAATGTCAAATGAGTTTTTGTATCTTTACTAAATTCAATAAATTTACCACTATCATCACGAATATTTATTTCTATATTGTTTATACATGATGTTGATACCGGTAAGTACATGGGATTATCGATATTTATATTGACAACTTCATCCTGGTCATGTTTATCAACCCAAACAGATTTCAAAAGAGGAACCAAAGAATCACCAACAATTATAGGATCGATGATGTTAGTATATATGAACATTTGCCTATGAAGTTTTATTATTTTTGGTTTGCGTACACCAAACGCACTTGCCCTATATGTTTGCTTATCTAATCCCAATGTATTAGCCAAATTCTTATCAAATGTAACTTCACAAATGTTATTATTCAGACTGAATTTGCATATTCCATCTTTAAGAAATTCAATAGTTTTAAATATGTGTAAACAATTTAATGAAATATATTTATGTAATTCTTCAAGTGTTTCAATATATAATTCATTAGTAAATGTAAATGTATCTTCCACCTCATTAATATATGATACAGATATTTTGATGTTCTCGATCGTTACACTTTTCTCATCAAATGTTTTGAATCGTATTAGGTATTCAGTTCCAGGAACAACAATGCTAAGCTTATCACAACCCATTCGCTTGGCATCATCAATACTTTCAAACTTTATTGTAAATGGGCTAAAATCACAACTAACATTCAATCCATCTTTGAAAAACATGCCACTATTTTCATCTAAAATCTGATTAGGAATATGACAATATCGTTCAAAATTATTGATTGTGAAAATACCACTACAGGTTTTGGGAACACGTTTCTTGAATCCGATTTTACAATGACTATAAAATGGGAATGTATTGTACACAAATGTAAAGTCTTGCAAAGCAACTTCCCAATTTCCATGTAAATAAATGGGATTTTGAAGATCAACCATAAATTTACTTGCTTGATTTTCCGGATGGATTAGTGGACAACTATTACTCGGTAAAATTGTATAGAAACTCATTTTACTAGGTCTTTTGATGATATCCATGAGGGTTTTTGATATCCATGCCATTTGACATAGTATTGTTTATCCTTACCCACCATTTTAGTTTTCAATATTTTCTGAATTCTGAACACTGTAGGTTTGGAAATAACTTGTAATTCCTGTTCATAGAATTTCCCTTGTATTAAATTGTTATCACTATCTTTAATAACATACATTACAGGACTCTGTTTAGTATTAATTTTAGTAATTTGAAATACCTCATCACTCCAATTACTATCGAAATTTTTGATGAAAGGTGAAGCAGATATTTTACTAATTCTAACGTGATCACCAACTTTATATTTTGGTGTTGTAATAGGAACTTTTTTAGACTGTACTCGTGTTTTTGAACTGATATCTACGGGTCTCAAGCCATTCAGACCTCGATGTGATGAATTATTATAACTAACAAGTATTTTCGGTAATACATTTATCCATATTTTATTACCTTGATGCACGAAATATTTCTTCAATCTATCCCTCAATGTCCGGTTAAATCTTTCAACATGAGCGGCTTTGTATTGAGAATGTACAGAATAATGATTTATTTTGAGACGATCCAGGATTTGCTTAACTTTACTATTGTAAAATTCCTTGCCTATAATAATAATAATGATAATAAAAATAATAATAATAATACCTAAATCGGTTTGCAAATTATCTGGATGCCCATTTTTAAACATTGAGTTAATTGCTTTAGATATTTCCTCTGCAGATTTTGTCTTTGTTGGTAGACCGCGGGCAAAACGACTGAAAACATCGATACACGTTAAAATATATTTATAACCCTTGTTAATTTTCGAATACGGTATCATCTCCATCAAATCCATTTGCCATAAATCATTAATACCGAATGTCTTATAAGCTCTCGTTGGAAATCTTTTCCGCATTGGTTTGTTTAAACTGTACGCAAGCTGATCTGACAACCACTTTTGCGTTTCCTTTTTCGACTTTGGGACTCTTTTCTTTAACTTTGCCACTCCACCGAAACCTGCTTCGTCTTCTGGGTTCGTCCAAATCTTCTCCATTACAACAAGATGATTTAAATTTTAATTTAACATTAGGTAATGATTGACCCATCGTTTATTGTGATAATAATGATAATGCTAATGGTAACATTGCTCCGATAAAACCACCTTGTTGTTTATATATGATTTTTCTCATTTGCTGTCGATTTTTATTATTTACTAGTGATAACAAAGGCTTACGATGTTTATTCAATACTAGTTTTTTAGAATTACTGATTTTAATTTTACCTCTGACTACTTTTAATAGAATTTTGAGTAAATCATCGACAACAAAAGTTGGAAATGATTGTAAAATAGACATTCTTTTCATACTCGAAGCCTTTAACAATGCATTAAAATATGGGAAACTCCTATGATTTTTTACAATTTTATCTGTTTTCTTACTCTTTTTAATAATGTTTTTCGAAATTAGATTCATTGCAGGGTAATTCTCGGTTATTAGCTTTTTAGATGGTGTATAACTGGTTTTTGGTGGAACTTTATTTATAGTCTTTTTAATACTCTGTCTAAGTTTTCGGATATTTTTAAGCCTGGATTTCATAAACATTTTTACATGTTAAAGTTTTCAGCTTTGTTTATATACCATGGCACCTTCTTTATTGAAAATATCGGTTTTTACCCGTAAATCGTCATTGCATTGTTGTGTGAAATCAAGAAATATATATCCATGTGGTGATTTTGTAGCATCTTGAAATGCACTGATGAGAAAATTACGATTATTAGGGTATGCCTGTCGAGCAAGAAAATCAATAACTGTTGCATCTCTAGGATTCTTGAAAATAACTAAATATTGAACATTTAAATTCCTTGTTCGATGGGCGCCACCCTGATGAAATAGGTTTTGAGTAATAAAGATCACAGTAACACCAACGTGTCTACTGATTTTTGTGAATAAATTATTAAAATCCTTTTCTTTATTAGCTTCCTGATACAAATCATCAATAATGATGACATCACCTTTCCTTAAACGACTTGACCAGTTTTTATCGAAACCCTTTACTATTTTCATGTTTTTCAATTTACAGAAATTATCCTGAGTTAATCCATGTTCTTCATCTGCACCCTTATGCCAATAAATCTTGTTGAATTTTGTTTGAAATAAATTAGATTTCAGTAATTTACACACAAACATAGTTTTACCACTACCACTTGGGCCGACGATTTGATATACAGCATCATTTCTTAATTCCATTATTAATTTGTATAATTATAGGTTTTTGTTTATATTATATGATTTAATGAACTCTTCCTAAAAACTCATATATATAGCTTAATATTTCTTTATTGTTTAATTATGTTATCAAATATAAATTATAAAGGAACTTTCGATGTATCAAAAATGACGTTTCCAAATGGTAAACCCCAGCAAATTGTAGATAGGAGTGGAAAATACCCTATAATATTTTTCAAATCAGGCAAATGCAGAATCATGGGATGTAAGAAACCTTTAGATGTCAATAAATTACAATATAGAATAAAGGATCTTAAAATACAGTCAATTACAGTTACCATGGATATAGGCCAATCTATCAATCTATACAACATGTCAACAAAATATCTTTGTATGTTCGAGCCAGAATTATTTCCTGCATTGAGGCTTTTAAAATACAACCCAATGTGTGTTAACGTGTTTGCTAGCGGCAAAATAGTCATATTAGGGGTGCGAAATCTAGATTACAAAAATATTGTTTGTGACATACAAAATGAAATCACCGGATTGGTCGATATCTGATTGGCCAATGATTGTTTAAAACAACTTGCTTATTCATTTTATTTCATTTTTAAAATGGAAAATACTTCAAGCACCAAATTAAGCAAAAAAGAGATCGAAAATTATGGTAAATTTATTATTTATTATTTATTAATATTAATATCTTTGTTTCCAGATAAATATCAGGCCGTATTACTGGAAAGGTTATTCTTCTTCTATCCTCAACTCAGAGCAATAGTCAAAGACCAGCCTGAATCAGTAATTCCAGATTTGGTCTATACAACCACAAACATATGGATTTTTAACATAATTGATCAAGCTCTATGGGATATTAAGCTTGACAGAAGACCAAAGGAGATGGAACCCGAATACCCTTGTATTCTGGGTTGTAGCTGCTGCGATTTTCGATACCAGCGCTATGTGGAATGGTGCCTGGCAAAATCAGTTAGAAATTCTTCGAAATACCAACTTTTTCGAAAATAAATGTATTTTATTTTGATTGTTTTGGTAGTTTTATTGTTGGTAATAAATGTTTCTGTATTTTATTTTTGTTTTGTTTTGTTTTGTTAGTGTTGGTAATAATAGTTTTATTTTTATTGTTTTGGTAATAATATTAATAATAGTAATAGTTTTATTTTTTGTTAGTTTTGGTAATAATAATAATAATAATCGTAATTTTATTAGTATAGTAATAATAATAGTAATATTAATATTAATAATAAAAATAATAATAATAATAATAATAATAATAATAATAATAATAATATTACATTTTATATAGATGATATGTGTAAAATCATAAAACTCAACGGGTTAATTTACATACAGTCACGCGCTAAACATGCAATTATCATGCACTTATCATGCATGATTCTGATTGGTTAATCAGTATCTGTCCAGGGTATAAAAGTGCGTCACCACCTTATAAAGATCATAAATCAAACATGACCAAGAAAATAAGCGTCCAACCAGTTCAGATGTTCCACAATTATAAAATGTATTTTTTAAAGGAGCCTATCAATATGCAATTGGCAAATCCGGTCAAACTCAATAAGACTCAATTTCAATCTCTCGCTGGCACTCTCTCAATGTTAGATATCAAGGATATAGATAATACGTTCAAAAAGATCAATTCCAATTTAAAATGCAATGAAAACGCGTTCTTCACGAGTCAATATACCAGATATCATGATGCATTTACAGAAATTGGATTCAAAGAACAGGAAAACTGGTATATAACAATAACAATCCAAGGATATAAAGCAGATCAAAACGATGTGCTTTCTCCAATCTGGAAAATTGTTACTGCTAGACTTTCACAGTTATTTTAGTGTTTAGTGTTTAATAAATGTATTAATGTTTCTTTGTTATTCTATAAACAAAATTAAAATTAGTTTTAAAATAGTGTTAAAATGATGTCTGAAAAAGGTAAAATATAAAATATAAATAATTAATTAATTTTGGTTTAGAATATTTAATAAACTTTTTGTTTGATAAACTTGAAGAAATAACCGGTGTAAAAATTAGAGATATGTTGACTCTAGTTGAAGCATTGAGTAAAGAATCGGATTGTGAATCTGAATGTCAGAGTGATGAAATTGTTAATGATGGAGATACTGAAATTATTAATGATTCTGAAGAAATTATTAATGTTGAAGAAGCTACCGAAAAAGATGAGCCTACCGAATTTAAGAATTGTATTGATCATGTTATAGAAAATATTATGATAGAATCTTGTGGTGATGAACAATGTACATGTAATAATCAATAAATCTTTAAAATATAGTTTTTATTAATAAAAATAACAAAGAAATATTTATTAAAATCTATGATAAACCTTGTTACATAAATATAAAACAGATACTCCAGTGAATAGTTTTAATAAAAATTTGCAATTCTTGATATAAATATCAGAGCGTTTGGCTTCTGCGGCAACTTGAATAATAGCTGTCCATCCACCGTTTGATTCTACCCACGGATCAATTTTTGTTTCTATCACCTAAATAATAATAAATTAATAAGAATATAAAGTAATATACCTCTATAGACCATTGGAAATAATTTTCATAGTCGGATCCAGATTTTAATATCATGTGTTTCATGTACATTAATCCTACTATTATTCGCATCCATTTATTATTTTCATCAAACATGTAACTAAATATTGATTGGAATGCCTTCTTTCTCTCCAATGGTGGCAAATTGAGAATTTTTTCATAATCGAATGGGATGTCTTCAACGATTTTCTCGGTACGGTTTACCATAAATTTCATGTTTTTAATGATAACATCTTCTTCTCTATTATTAGAGACCAGCTCATTCAACAAAGTTATAAAAAATTTAGTTTCTGGCATTTTATAAAAATATATGAAAGTGTAAGCTTATTTATACTATATTCGACCAATCAGAATCATGTAATACTAAGAAAATATGTAAAAATATATAATGGAAATGGCAATGATGATTTGTTGGCACTGTTGACTTCTTTCAAGTTGTGTGCCACCACTGTTAACTGGTTGTTGTAATTTCATTATACGATTGAACTGATCAGTTGTTTTATTAGAATAAAATTTTATACTATATTGAACTTGATTCATCATTTTTTCATTAAGTTTACGATTTTCTTTCAATTCTAATACTGATTTTCTTAATTCATTTTTGATAATACCAATGGTCTTATTTAAATATATAATATCATCATATAATTCGTTTTTAGCTCTTTTTAAAGTCTCATATTTATGTTCAAATCGGAATTCTAAATTACTCATTCTTTCAGATAATCTTTTGACTGGAGTTTTCAAATATCTAGGCCTATCTATCATATACAAAATATCCATCAATACAGCGGTATCAGGACATACACATCTTGTTGAATTTTTACCTTGAACGGTTACAACAATTGAGTTGGCCATATTAAAAACTAATAATATTATTAAAATTTCTTTAATCATTTTCAAATCTATATAAATTAATATTTATTGTTTATAGCTAAAGATTTGTGCGTGTGTGTGTGTCTCTAAATTAGTATAAAAGTAATTGTTATTTCATTTTTTATCATTAAAATGGTTGTACCGAGCGCAGTTCAAGCTATGAATGAAATTAAACATTACGGTAATTTATTATTAATATTATTATTATTACTTGCTTTTAGATGATTATTTTAAAGTTATTAAAGAACGGCTGGAATTCTATTATCCAGAAATACATGGAATCATGGATAAGCCTGCATCAATAATTCCAGACTTGATATTCAATCATACATCAATATGGATATTTACTGTAATAGATGAGTTCCTATGGGATATCGAACAAAACAATTTGTCAAAAGATATGGAACCCGAATACCCTTGTGGTGATGGATGTCATTGCTGCGCCGCCCGATATCGGAAGTATGTGGAATGGGCTTTGAATAAAGCTCTTAGACAATACTACTATAGTAGAATTGTCTCTTTATAATAAATTTGTTGTATATGTCTCGGTTTTCAATATATAATAATAATAATAATAATAAAATAATTACAACTATATACTACTTATTTTTTATAAGTAGTAAATTTAAATTTAAAAATGTTTAAAAATTCCATGACCTTGACCTTGAATGACCTTGACCTACTTTTGAATGACCTTGAAAAATAATAATAATAATAATAATAATAATAATAATAATAATAATAATAATAATAATACTAATAATAATAATAATATTAATAATAATAATAATAATAATAATAGTAATAATAATAATAATAATAATAATAATAAAATAATTTACAAATATATACTACTAATTTTTTATAAGTAGTAAATTTAAATTTAAAAATGATTAAAAATAATATGACCTTGACCTTGAATGACCTTGAAAAAAAAATTTGTGCCTTTAAACATAGAAAAATTTTTGAAAAAAAATTTGAATGACCTTGAAAATTTTTGATGAGTCATCCAATGACCTTGAATGACCTTGACCTACTTTTCAATGACCTTGAATGACCTTGAATGAGTCATGGTCTTTGTTTTAAAAATTTGATGAGTCATCCAATGACCTTGAATGAGTCATGGTCTTTGTTTTAAAAATTTGATGAGTCATCCTATGACCTTGAATGAGTCATGGTCTTTGTTTCAATGACATTGAATGAGTCATTGTCTTTGTTCTAAAAAATTTGTACTTTTAAACTTAGCGCAAAAAAAATTTGGGGGGGTATGTGAGCTAGAGAGCCTGTATCCCACTACTGTTGTTGACAGACAAATGCATGCGATGCTTTATTTATTAGTAATTAAATCCGTTAAACAATTTTGTTTACTCTATTGCTATGGAAATATCAAAGCTATAATAACATAAATTTAACATTTTTAATTTACGCATTCTAAATTTTATTTATTAAATTTATTTTATAGAACAAATGACGAAAATTCAGTGTTAGATATAAAACAAAATATTTATTGATAACTATACATGAAAGTAAAGAAAAATTAATGATATTATGATAATACTTTCAAAATATTTCACAATGTATAATTTTTAATAATTATTTAACCGTTTGAGTGCTGAACTATTTTTACACTAATAAATATATTTTTTTCATATAATAATGTCGCGTGCCGTAAAATTTAAAGGAAAACAATGCATCGTGTATTTGTGTAAAAAAATTTCGAAAGTATAATAATAAGCACAATATTTTTTTGTTATTATATTAATTCTTTTATTCACAAAAAAGTTCAAAATGAAAATATAATTGAAATCAAATAAAAATAAAAATTTTTAATTAGTTATACGTAATTAAAAATTGAATTTTTTTTTATTATTATAAGTAGCTTAACCCTTTGAGTGCCAACATGATTTTAAGAGGATTAGCTAAAAATGCCACTCTGCTAGAGGAAAATAGAAATTTAAAAATATATTTCTCTGTAACTTTCTAAGCATTTTATTTACGAAGTGTTTAAAAAACAAAAAATGATTTGAAAAAATAATGTAATTTCTATAAATACACATTCGGAATAAAAAACCATAAATAAAAATCGACAAGTATGAAATAGAGATCGAATTTGTCCATGCTGGAGCAGGATATTTATAATTATTAGTATAAAATTAATATTACAAATTTTCTCTTTACAAATAATTTTGAAATTTTTATTATTAGAATTTTTATTATTATTATTATTATTAATAAATAATTAAATAAATTTGGCAACGATTTAATTAAACGATAACGCCAATAAAAAACCTTTCGTACGAGATATTTCGATAGCACAGCTATCATCTTCAGGTACTCAAAACCAACTAAAAATATTATGAATTAACATTTAATTTAAACAAATTATTTTTTATTAATTTAATTTTTTAATAAATAAATATTTTTAAAAATATATTTTAAATTAATTTTAAATTTTAAATTTTTTACTTATATTCTAATTTTTAAAAATTAATGTAATTTAAAATTTTCAATTATTTTAATAATATTAAAAAAACAAACATGATTTAACATACGTAAACTATTTAAAAACATTCAAAACATTCGTAGTCACAGCACTCTGCACATTAATCTTTGGATCCAATGACCTTATCAGCAATGCTTCACATATCACTCGTTCCCAATAACTATTAAAACTTCTCAACAAAATTCTAAAATCAGACATTCCGATATCACTTTTACAGCCTCTATTGTGTTCACTAATATTGGTCAAACCCTTCAATCGACAATGCTCTAGAACTCGAGTACAGAGATGACGGGAAGTCTCTCCAATGTATGTGGCATTACACCCATTACATGTAAATTGATAAACGAGATCAGAACACAATCCAACCGGAGTTTTTGATTTATTAATAAACATATTGCGTACCTTACACGAATTAGAGACGATCTTATACTCTAAATTTCCTATCAGTTTACCCAACTTCCTCTTATAATTTGTAAAGCCTTCAGAGTACGGCAATACTAACACATATTTAGGCTCAATTTTTTTATATCCATTTTTTTATATCCAGATCAACACTCAATTCACACCCATCCGACAAATTACATTCAGACTTTCCACAACATGGATCCTTAGGATTTTTAATCAATTTATCAACAGTTTCTTTTATCATCAACAATAAAAATGATTTAAAATATCCATTCTTTATCAACAACTCAACCAATTTATCAACACTTTTTACCGAATTAGCAAAAGTAGAAGATAAAGCCCATGAACGATAAATCAATCCTTTCACCATATTTCTCTTATACTTAAATTCACAAAAGCTTTCTGGAGAAGTATAAAGACCAGTATCAGTTGGTTTTCTATAAATCTCTGTCTCATACTGTTTGGAGAGACTTCCCGTCATCTCTGTACTCGAGTTCTAGAGCATTGTCGATTGAAAGGTTTGACCAATATTAGTGAACACAATAGAGGCTGTAAAAGTGATATCGGAATGTCTGATTTTAGAATTTTGTTGAGAAGTTTTAATAGTTATTGGGAACGAGTGATATGTGAAGCATTGCTGATAAGGTCATTGGATCCAAAGATTAATGTGCAGAGTGCTGTGACTACGAATGTTTTGAATGTTTTTAAATAGTTTACGTATGTTAAATCATGTTTGTTTTTTTAATATTATTAAAATAATTGAAAATTTTAAATTACATTAATTTTTAAAAATTAGAATATAAGTAAAAAATTTAAAATTTAAAATTAATTTAAAATATATTTTTAAAAATATTTATTTATTAAAAAATTAAATTAATAAAAAATAATTTGTTTAAATTAAATGTTAATTCATAATAATTTTAGTTGGTTTTGAGTACCTGAAGATGATAGCTGTGCTATCGAAATATATCGTACGAAAGGTTTTTTATTGGCGTTATCGTTTAATTATTATTATTATTATTATTATTGTTATTATTATTATTATTATTATTATTTATATTATTATAATTATTATTATTGTTATTATTATTATTATTATTATTATTAATATTATTTTATTATTATGTTTTTATTATTATTGTTAATATTATTGTTGAGATTCCACTTTCTCAACTTTAATCACTTATATAAATAAAAAGATAACACTAGTTTGAAATTTATTATTTTAAATAAAACAAATTTACAGAAAAAATTTACCTTTACCAAAAGGTTAACAATAAATTCTTGTTTTAAATGTGATGGTATTCAAATACAGATGCCCAAGTTAGGCTATGTACTGTACGCTTTTATTTAAACTTCTAGTCTTTGAGACTTAGAAACCTAAGTTATGATTTTAGTTGTGATTTGACTGAGAAATCTCTCAGTTTATATAGTGAAATTTGTTGTTTTTTGTTGACACTTAAAGTGTCTTTTGAATGCACTTAATGACGCCTCGTGTCAATTATTATTATTGTTTTTTTTATTTTCATTGGCACTAAAGTGCCGTGTTAATCATTTTATTATTTGTTATTATGATCAAAATATAAATTGCCTAAAAAACAATTCAGACACTTAGAAGTGTCTTTTAAAATTTAGAAATTATTTTTGAGATATTTTGGTATTATTTAAAAATTAATTGTTTATATTGGGATTAATTTTTGTTTTTGAATGTAAAATTATATAATGTCACATGTTCCATCTGATTCACATATATTTTTTATTCTTATTCCCATGATATGTAAGATTATTAAAAGAAATATATACATCAAAAATAAAACATTAAAATTACCATCAATATTTGGTCAACTACCGTCAAAATAAAATAAAATGAGCACAAATAACATTGTCAACATTGGAAATTGATAGATTGTTAAAAATTGCAATTGGAGTTATTATTTGATCGTCAGGATGACAGATTGTTAATTTTTATAGATTTAAATAATTTAAATTATTATTAAACATAATATAATTACACTAAAATAAAGTAGTATAATAATATCAATAAACGTCATATCAAATTGACATTATCATTGTCTGTCCGCATCAATTAATTGATTCTGCAGTTGTTCCTTGTTTTTCTGGATAGAATTGCCATATTCTGTTCATGGTTTGTAATTTTTCATTTTCATAGTTTAATGTAATTTCGGTTTTCATTGCATGTATAACAATTCGATGGGGGATTTTTTCACCAGTTTTAACAGCTTCATCGACATTTATTTGTTCTATGAAGAAACCTATAATATCATGCAGTTTCATTCTCTTTGCGGAGTTAAATCTCATAATGATCATTTCATGTTCTTCCGTATCAATCTTCAACTGATTTGGGATTAAGACTTGATTGGAAAATTTCTTTATCTCTATTTCTTTATCATTGACATGTACACTGTTTTGCAAATTTTTATAAAAAGATATAGAATGTTTATAAGCAAATATGCGTATGGGCATTTATTCATTGGATTGTTGGATAATGGGACATTGGATTGATTTGAATCTGAATTGTCGAGAAGTATTTCCTAAAAAACGAGATAACTAATATTTTAATGCAATTAGGCTTTTGGCCAGTTGTTATATATACTAATATATTATTATTTATTATTAATCGACATATCATAAAAATTGCTGTTTTTGTTGTTGAGTTACTTTTAAAAAGTTATTTTTATAAATGGTGTTATTGAAGGTGCTAACCATTTATTTTTATTAATTATTTTACTTACTGCAATTTTAGATTTATTTATTGTTTTCAGTGTATTATCCGATAATTTATCCATTTTTAACTTAATAAAGTGTGGGTAATGTAGATTTTCCGGGGTATATCAAACCAAATGACTCCGATAACTATGTCTCTTCCATTTATACTTCCTATAAACTTGAATACCCTTCCATGCTATTATTATTATTAGTAGTAGTAGTATTATACCACCTATTGTTCCATAAAATGGACATCTGTCAATACATCCAAACAACCATTTTTGGTCTCTTGATGATCTCCCTACATTATACTTTCGTCTTTCAACAACAGATTCATCAATTTCAACAACTCTGCCCACTCCTCCGAGTTGTTGAAAATTGTTTTCAAGATTCATAGTGATACAGGCACGGAATATTGAATACCACTTTACAAGACATCTTTCTGATAAGTGGAGAGTTTTCGCAATTTTTTTAATAGATTCATTCCTTACAAATCCTATGAAAGCCGCTAAAATCTCTTGAATTGAAAGTTTGGAGTTATAAAATGACTAACCTTTACGAATTGAATGTCTTGACTTACAATCAGAACATTGGAATGCAAATTTATCAACTAGTGAATTAACAGATATAAATGACATTTGCTTATTGAATAGATCACAGATCACAGTTTTTTGAAACACATTTAGCTTTTGAAGAAATCTTATAATTTCTTCGGGTTGAATTGCCAAATTTAGCTTAATCCTTTCAAAAAGTAGATGAAACATGGGCAAATGATTTTTATATTATAACACTTTTAAAGATTATTCAAATTCAAATTAATATTAAAAATTTATAATTTTTTTACATTCTAAAATATATTAAATTATTGTATAATCTAAGTTTATATTTTTATAAATTTGTAGTCCTTAAAGGAGCTTAAAATTCTATTATTATTATAATTTTTAAATTTAATATTTGACTTACATATTTTTCCATTACTTACATATAAATCAATCGTTCCTGGACTTGATGTTCTTGTGCGATTTCCTTTATGTTTGGCCTAAAATCACTAAGTTTTATTCTTAAATCTCCCCTTTCAATAATATTGAGTTTGTTCCTTGTTTTCTTAATAAATTATTGATTGCACTGAAACCAGCTTCTACAAAATAAGATGACTGAAAACTTAAAAATATTGGTTCGCTATTCATTTGCAAATGCGGGTACTTTTCACGAATCACATTGATTGTCCAAAATTTTACATAACAATGTGTGTTAAATAATACTTGAGCTTGAACATTCTCACTCAACGTATTAGTTCTTCCTGTACCGAAATATCAAACCTAGTTAAATCACAGAGGAATGGCTCAATGATCCAAGCTGGGACACATAAAATTTCCATATCGCGAAAACGGACATTAAAATCCTATATTAGATTTTTCAAATGGGTTGTATATAATATTATATCTTCAGAGGAAATGCAATCTTTTTCAATTACAGATAACTGCATTAAGTTATCGAAATAACGGAATTCTTTTCGATTTAGAGTAGATATGAACAAGTTGATATTAGATCGAAAACTGAAGATAATCGTTTTTGCATCTATGAGATTAATGTTTCTCCCTTGTAATTTGTTTTGTGTAGCATTGAATAATCCATAAATATCAGCCAAATAAAAAATGTGAGTTTTGAAATTTAATAGTTGCATAGCCATAGTATTGTCATTTTCAAGGAAAAACTCAACAACTGAACTAAAAATATCAATAAATCGCTGCAAACAGTTGCCTTTAGAGAGCCAGCGTACTTCCGTATGAAGAAGCAAATTGTTGTACACTTCATCATTTTGGTCACACAATTGGGCAAAAAGGTGGGAATTCAGTGCTTTTGCTCTTATACTATTGATTGCTTTAATGAACAGATTTAAAAAATTATGTAGTTCTTCGTGAATATTCTTAGCTACTAAGTGCTGTCTATGCAAGAAACAATGAACTGTCCAGATCTCGGGTACTTCGTTTTTGAGGTATGCTAGGAATCCTCGATATTTTCCAACCATTGAAGGAGCTCCATCAGAAGAAGGGGCAATTTTTTTTATAGGAATATCATATTGTTTTAAAATATTTTCAAAACAATAAAATATATTTTCTCCTTTATTGTACGTTTCAAGAGACTTGGCACAAAAAAACTCCTCGATTATTTCTTTCTTTGAACAACTATAATAGCGTACGTATAACATTAAAATACTGTTCCTGCCGAAAGTTGACTCCCCCAGCTGTATGACAAATTTACCTGTTCTTAATTTTGTTAATAATTACAGTTCTATATTTTCTGCAATTTCATCTATTCGTCGTTGACTGTGCTATTTGACAGCGACAACTTTGCAAGACAGGTTTGTCATTTTGATTCAAAACAGTTATTATTACTTCGCTAATAACTGGTAATAATAAATTCTATCCTATCGTGTGCGGATATCCACCTTTGGCAATTAAGTAAGCAATTTTGTAGGAAGCTTCGAGGCCTCCTTCGACATTTTTTGATGTTGAAGGTTTCATAAAAGATGTGACTACTTTATTTGAGCGTGTTAAAAAGTTGCATTTTAGGTTTTTGAAGTATTGTAAATTGCTGTATTTTTTATCAGCATGCATCCTATTCAAACGATCTTTTAGTTTGGAAAGTTTTTATATAGTCATTGCTGAAACTTTTTTCATAAATGAGGCATAAGGGCATTGATGAATTGCCCGGAGCTATCACAAACCCAAACTTTATATATTACTCGGAATATTGACGGATTTTTTTCTTTTCTGTTGACATGCTGTAAAAAAATTAATTTAACGGCAAAAATAAATTAACTAGATTGCAAAAATAAATTAATTAAAGGGCAAAACAAATTAATTAAATGACAAAAGCAAATTAAAGCTAAAATGTAGAAAAAAACACTTACTTTTCTTTTAGAAGTCTACTTCAAAAACTAATCACAAAACTGATCATACACAAAATAAAAAAACTAACTTAACTAATCAAATTTAACATAAGTTACTGTTCAATAATAAAAATTGTATAGTGAATAACACTCAGATTACATTTACAAACATGCTAGTAACATGTTTTTGCTGGTTGAATCGGTTTGTGGTATGTCGGGGGTTTTAATTTCGTTTTTAAACTCTCATATCAAAACATTGAACATATTTTATAAGTTATCAAAAAATACTTTTTCATTACTCATGCTCACTTCCTACCCAAATCTAGTTTATATTTACTTATTATTTTTATTACAATACGAATACCTTAATATTCATTTATTAATATTATTTTATTTATTATTAATAATATTATTATGTTCATTTTATTTATTTATTTATTTTTATTATTTTTTTTTTGTATTTATAAATTTATTTTTTACTAATGTTGGGCCAGTACAAGATTTTGTTTAAATGGATTGGAAACAGCACGCAAACATAACATGCGAAATTTAAAATCGGACCCATGAACATCAATTTACCACCTAAAAATGCAAGAAAAACACATAATTTAACATATAAAATGGAAAACATTAAATTAAATTAAAATATTAACAAACGCACCAAGATATGCACGAATTGACATAGAAATAACACAATAACAAAAGATTTTACCGAAAAAGTGACAATTTACGAAAAATTAAAAGAGTTTATGAATAAATCGAACAAAAATAAAATAATTTTAATCAGAAATGATTTAAATTAAAAATAAATGATTAAATTGTCAAATAAATCGAAAAAATAATAAAAAATTAGAAATAAATTAGACACATAATGGCAAGGTCAAATTTTGTTTTAACGCATAAAAATTAACACGCAAGGTTAGGGTCACAGAACAGGTATAAATACCAATCCATTTTCACAAAGTTTTAATGCTTTTCACTCAGTGAATAATTGCTATTCAGAAGAACTTTTTCAATTAGAGGAACAACTCTCGGTAACTATTTCCACATCGCGAACCCAGTATTTTACAGGTAAGCTCTGCTGACTCGTGTATGTGGGAATTATTTGCCACCTGATTGTGTATGAATGAGATGAATCAATGGTCAACTATGCTTTTACTGAAATGCACTAATATATGTATTCGAAAATGAAATCTTTTTAATGAGTCGAAATTTTTCTGGCCCACAGCCACACATCACACAAGAAAGTAAAATCAAAACACAACTAGTCACACTGTGTAAGTGCGGTTTCTCCGCCTATAGTGTGTGCCCGTGAGAGCTCTGTCTTGCGTAACGACGGATCTCGATCGTAAATATTCTATCCATTATAGGGGCGGTGGGAAGATTGAGAACTATTCTTTTGGCTGGCTCTCTTTCACGCATCTCCCGTAAAATCGACCTAAATATCTAATTACAAATCGGCTAAAATGATAACATCGAGTAGTCCAGTGGGCACTCGTAAAATCTAATATAAACACAAGAACCTTAGGACTAAATTAAGGCTCGGGTAGTGGGAACTTGAAACCGATGCGATGCAAATAAATTTACTAACTAAATTGTGATTAATTTGATCTAAAGTAATTAAATCTATGACTTAAAACTCGACTCGATGTAAACAAATTAATAAATTGATTGAACCAAAACCGAACTTGTGATTAAAATATAAAGAATAATTTTGGGTAAAGTAACCAAGATGTAATGGATGAGTAAATAAAATTAATCTATAATTAAACTATCTATGTAATAAAAGAAAGTAAAATTTCAAAAAATGATCCATGATTGAATTATCCTCTGATTAAATCTAAACTAATAAATTTCATGATTAGGAAGCTGAAAAATAAAGTAAGGAAACAGAACTTTGCTAAAATGAGGGACAATTAAATTGTAGAGGATAAGGCGGAGGTAACTGATTCCAGTAAAATAATAACCACTAGATCAACTAACATTTCAAAATGAATTGTGAATCAAAGCAGCCATCATTGATGAATAATGAACCAAAAATTAACAATTAAACTTAGTTCCTTTAACCAATTGAAGGATAAAGATGTAATTAACGGATCAAAGGATAATTCAATGATTTGAAATAATACAAATGCTTTATAGTTAATAAATAAAAGGCAACAAAAAATAATAATATTAAACCGAACCTGACGTAAATAAATAACCTAATAAGAATGATTTATAAAAAGGTAGTAAACTAATAGTAATAAATATCGCAATACGGTTCGTAATTAAATAATAACAGAGCTCAGCTTTCATAAAATAGTTCGTAATAATTCAAATACCATAAACTTCCTAATGATAGCATTAAACCTTTAGATCCGAATGGTGGGTTACTGGGTTTTTGCTATTTGTTTGAATCTTCCTATTGTTACCTCGGTAACGCCATATAAATATTTTCTAGCTACCACTCGGCACCCGTTGCTAGGCAACGTTGGAAATGTGTTCGAGTGGGCGGATTGTCCGCAAAAAGTGAGCGTTATTACTAATGCTGTAATTGCTCGGACAACCCTCGGGTTCAACGAGCTGTCGATGGAAGACCTATGCTCGCTTTGTAATGTCCCCTGTGTGTGAGAAGTTCCGAGATCAGAATCATGTTGGTGAGTGTTAGCTGCGGTGGTGGTGTGCCTAGAGATGGAACGACGTTTATCTGACGAAGCGTGAATACTCATGAAATTTCTGTAAAGTTTTTAATATTCTTCGAATCTTAAAATATCACTTTTAAATAATTGAACAATATTTATAATCTAATTAAATTCACAAACGAAACAAGATCAATTAATTAAGTTTATTTGCCAGGCGAGCGGCTCTACGTCTGGCGCGCTCCTTGCGCCCCGGCCGGTAACTGCTTGATGATGTTGTAGCAGGAGTTACCACGGGCGTTGGATTGTTGGTTGAGTCTCGATACGCCAATTGGGACGGGGCGAAGACAAGAGGGTAGGTTACTGCCTCTCCCTCACGACTGGCGGACAAGGCAACTTCCAACCCCCTTATCTGCGTCCGGAGGTTTTGATTTAACTGCCGTTCATCGACCCAGCCCTTTTGATCGGCAGTGAGCCGGTGATGGAGGGGTTTAAGCCTCGCTGGATCCACCCAGGTGGATTTCACTTGTTGAATTTCTCTCGTGAGCTGTATTATCTGCTCGTATAGGGCTTTGTTAGCTTGTTGGGTACGAGTCAATTCCTTCTGTAATAGCTGGATAGGCTCCATTTCTGGTAATATAAATATTTAAAGGCTTGATATTTGTAAAGGACTATATTTGTATAAGTTATATTTAAACAAATAAGGAAATTTTACATTAAAATTAAAGCAAAACAGTTATCAAGATGACACCCGGTTTATTTATTATAAACATTTAGAAAATAGTTAAATCCTAAAAATAGTCTATTATGAAGAGGTGGATTAGGAGGAGGGGAAACCATTTTCCACCCAATCTTCCGGTGAATAACCAGAGATTGTCATTACTGGCCTCCTGACATCTCGGATCCGTGTAGCGGTTGGTCGGGTGGCTTGTGCGACAGTGCCTCACTGCGGGTGTTGGTAATTGCATGCAATCCGACCAGCCCGTATGTCCTCCTCGACATTCGCCAGGTACTGGCGTGCTCGGACCACTTGCATATCCACCTGTTGTTGGTGGGCCTCCAGTTGTTTGAAGAGATGCTGGGCTTGCGTGTGGATTTCCTCGGCCGGGCTCCACTCTTCGCATGGTTGCTCGACTAGCTATCGGTTGTGGTCGTTCTCTGTGGTGTCAGTCGGTCGAAGCTCCGGTGGGGGGAACTCAGGGCATCTCTCCTGCCGGAAACGTCCCCACGCCCATCTCCATCTGTCTGCGAGCTGGATTGAGATGTATTCCATCGAACTAGATTTATCTGCATTATAAATATTCATTAATACAATTATACGTTTATGGTTAGTTTTCAAAAAACTTCTATAGTGAAAATAATAAATAATAAAGCTACTGTATACTTCATAACAGGGCCATATAATGAGAGATGTACGCAGAAAATCAACATTATGAGTAATCATCATTCGTCAGAAATTTCGGTAAAGATGTCAACTCCTTGTTGGTACTAATTTAATTCATTAAAATCTTAAGGGTGAAAATCAATTACCCACAGGTAGTTTTGTTCAGGGTCCTAAAGATTATGTAATTAAAGATATCCGAGTTTCTTATAAATCATTTAGATAAAAATTTCAATGCTCCAGTTGGTTGTATTATTCTAATGACTAGTTAAAATTATTAACCTCTAGATTTATAAAATGAATTATTTGGTTAAAACTCTAAATTTGTTGCTTCCATAGAATTCACGATCTAAAAATTAGATTCCGTAAGGGGTATGAAGGAGAGCTTCTAGGACCTGTTATTTTCTAATGATTCGAACTAAAATATGAATATACTACCAATAAATTCATTCATCGGGTTGACCAAAATTCTACACTCGGGAATAAGATGAAATCTATGTAGGTTACTTAGAAAAATCCCGTGATAAACATTAATAAAGTATGGTCAGGTCGTCGGTTAAACATACATTTTCTATATACAAAAAATCAAAAGATAAGTTACATAAATCATTCAATGAAATTCATAGTGGGTTTGAAAATTAAAATTATTCAATTACGATTAAATTATAGTAAAACAAATTTCCTTTAAATCGAGAGTAATGATAATCAATAAAAAATTGCAAATTGTTACTGTTTGAAAAGAAAATCTACCTGCTGCCCTTAAAGTAAATTCCAGACGCTCGGTGGGAAAAGATGGTTGGTTCGTTGGCACTTCTGCGTTGGCATTAAATTGATACGACATTGGTAGAAGTCTTTTGGTTTTGTTTGGAAAATGGTATTTCAACATCTACTCTCAGTTAATAAAGCAAAGTGTGTATGGTAGAATTACACTTCGTCATATCCCTGCATTCCAGTGTGTGACAATATTTAATCGGCATTTAAAATCGTTATTATTATGTATTTATCCGAAATCTAGTAATAGAAAGATGATTCAAATGCGTGGTGGTATTTTGTAAATTTATGTGCTAATTGTGTGTCTTGCACACCGCCTAGTGGTGTGCCGGATGGTGGGGATTGTCGCCGATGAGATTATGAAACATAATCGACGTTCGGATGGATTGGATTATGATCTTATTTTATTTTCATAAACAATTGCGATATCCGCTCAAACTTTATAACTATATCTATCGAGATATTAACTATTGATATATATTAGCTATACCTTTATTTTTCGGAATGACAATTGAATTCGGCGTTGGAGATCGGTAAGTTTTTCTTTTTTTCTTTGGAAGCTAACGGCGGAAAACTCGCACGTGTCATTGCCAACTTCACAATTTCACTGCGAGTGTTCCCACGTTGTTTCCAATTTTCGACAGTTTATTTGATTTTTATTGATATTTAATTAATTTATTCCTCGTAGTTAGTTGTCTCGTGATGTTGAAATTCATGAAAGATGGTAGGCATCCTCTTATTTGCAAGTACTGGATTTTATTTTGTCGATTGATACTCCTTCATCATGGGTCCTTATGGCGTTCAAGGTTACGTTGTAACAATTTTTATCTATTGTTCACTACACGGTATTACGAGCTATTAAACAATTTGATTTTATGGAATTTCGAGTTTTTAATTATTCAATTCCAGGAAATGTCAGCGACATAGATTTCTGGTAAATTGGCTTATGATGGTAGTCGCGATTTAGAAAGCATTTATGGGTTATGAACTCATCGAAATGTTTTTCGGTCAAGAGTTAAATGATTGGACAGTGGGACAGGCAGCAATCGCGGGAAACCGGTGTCGTCATGCTGAAGTGGTTCAAATGGGACAAATATCAGGTGGATTATTCTTTTAGTTCAGTTGATTACTCAAGATAAATTTGCTGTTATCTGATTTACAATAAACTTTCCTTTACTTTATCACTGTTTGTATTTTAAATTTAATTATTTAGGTTTTACTTTTATACGGGATTCAATTTCGATTTTCAGTTGGCTTAATAATGACTACCTTTTATTTATAAGGGAATTTTGAAAAGGTTCCTCTATTATTTGTACTAATAAGATTTGCTCTGGATTAGGATCTGATTAAATTCACTACTTTACTGGAAGTTTGGGGTGATTTGTTTAATAATAATTTGAAATTACTATTTAAAGTTGCATTTAAGTTAAATTCATAAGATTAATTTATTTCATCTCATAGCAGTGATTTCATATTAATTTTATTCCCCGTAACCTTTCTCTTTAATAAGCCTTAAACGCATTTTATGTTTATATTATATTTAATGAGTGCCCACTGGACTACTCGGTGTGGTGATTTTGAGCCGTGTGTAGAATAATTTAGGTCGAATTTAAAGAAAACGAGAAACGAGGAACTAGCCAAAAGACCCCTTCCTTATTTCTCCTTTCTTCTATACGGGATAATATTGACGTTCCAATCCCTGCGTTCCGCACGCCGGGTCTTCACGGGCACAGATCATTGGCGATATTCCACGCACTTACACGAGTCTGGGTTATATGTAGATTTTACTAACTTGTGATGTATCTTGGCTGTGGGCCGGAAAAATTTCGACAATAAAACAATTAATTTATGAAAAACAAACTGATTTTACGTTTTATAAATATTTATTAATATATTAAAAAGCAATATGACAAATTACTTGCCAAATCATCATACTAAATAAAAATTACATCTCTCCCCACGTCGACATCCAAGCAGAGCTCTACCGAGGGTGCGAGGACGGGACGTGGAGAGAGAGTTTCCAAATAAAACTCTCACTCACCTAAAATAGATTTAAAATATCGAGTGGTTCGAAATATAATTTTTAAAAATGATTCAAAAATAGTTTGAAAATGGTTTTAAAAATGGTTGAATTTTATGTGAAAATGCATCGGTATATATACCTATTTTCTGTCCCTAACCTCGCGTGTTCTTTTTGATTTAGTAAAACAAAATTCGGCCTTGATATTTTCTAGTGTATTCTAATCTTAATTTTATTATTTTCTAATTTATTTTGATAATTTTTTATTTGAAATTTTTATTGAATTATTTCTAATTCAAATTCTTTGATTTAAATTTCATTTTCATGAAATTTTCCATTTTTGTTAAATTATCAAATTTCGGTCGAATTTGTTGGGTTTTCGTGTTATGTTTATATTTATATCGTGCGAATCTTGGTGCTTTTTGTTTATTATTTTAATTTATTTTTATGTTTATTATTTTTATATGTAGTTGTTTTTCTCTCATATTTTGCTAGGTTTAGTTGATGTTTTCATGGGTTTGATTTTCAAGTTGTAAGTTATATTTGCATGTGTGTTACCGATCCATTTAAATATTTTTCAAGGCCGTTTGTGTTCTGGCCCAACAGAAATAATGAAATGAAAACTCCCGACTAAATTATCGAACAATATAATTTAACATCACAACGCAATGAAATATTAGATCATATATAGAGCAAAGATTTAGACTCTACCACAACCCTAGCATACTCTTCATCGAATCGCAGTCGTTGAGTATCCCACCTAGTAGTCTTCTCCATGACGAGCACGTACCGTTGAACATTTTCGAAAACAGCATAATCCGGAGTAAATCATAATAGAGTGAATTCCTAGTTAGCCGGCGTTGAATAAGAGCAATAATTCTGAGAGAGAACATCCTAGAAATCCCATTTACCGAATTAACAATAAAATTGGCCACATAATAATCCACGAAACCAATAGAGAGCAAATTCGATCGCAACGGTAAATATAAATAGATAAACTACAGACAGTTTGTGACAGAGTAAAACGACTACATTCCAACGCGGACGATGGGTTAATGACATTGACCAAATAAGATTATGACGCCGAAGAAATATCTGCCGCGAATCAAAGTTCATTTGTTGATCGGCAGATTGATAAAGACGATAAGGTGATCGGTGACAATGGACTTTCACCGACAAAATTTAATGAATAACAAATAACCGTCGACATAAACAATAAATTCGCAACTATCCGATAAAAAATAATATAATAACATTACAACACAAGAAAGATAAATTAATTGTCAGTTCACCCACGCCACCACGTCCTAGCAAATAGATTTATGACTATAAAAGGACTAATAAAAATTCACCATTCATACCACACAAATCTCGATGGATCGTAAATTAGCAAGTACCGATCGTGGATGCAATCGAACCAGAGATCCTCTACAGGGACGAATCACGAGGAACGACACTCGAATGCCTAGCGGGGAGAGACAACCAGGTACTTCCGTACATTACATTATTCTTTGCCTTTAACTAAAATTGACCCTTACAAACGCACTATTGAAGTAGAATGAGTTACTAACCCCATAGTTTCACGAATAGACATTTGGTAAATATGAATTGTAACTAAATCTATTATGCATTCAGATCGCAGAGACCCCTATGGAAGCTGGAACGATAATTCCCGAGTAACTCTCCCAATTCCGAGCGCTTCCGCCGCTCGATACCGCCAAGTGCTGTGGGATAATGAATACCTTTTATCCACTTATGGAGATTCCAGTTGGCCGCGAAGATCTGAATATCAAGCCGAGGAAATCGAACTACCGAGCCTTGCGATCAAGCGCAAGCCGGGCAAAAATCCAGCGCGAGAAGCCCGCCAGCGAGCCAAATTCACGGCCATGAAGATGGAGGAGTTAGAGAGAAAATATCACCGGAAAGCAGTTTTAGTCAGACAGCGGCTAGCGCAAGTGAACCGGGATATAGCAAGTGGAGCTATCCCGAGTACCAATGGATTTCCTCCAGAATACGGAGTTTCCTTCGAGTTGGATGATCCAAGACTACTACAGATGAAGGCACCGACTAAACTGGTGTTACCAGAAAAGCTAATCGACTTGGATCCCGCCAAACTGTGGATCACACGTACGCCACCAGACATCCCCAATGGAACTTCAACAACAAAGATCGAAGAAACGCGCGTTTTAATGACCCCAAATGAACCGGAGAAATATATTGATTAGTTTTATGTAACAATAAATATTGATGTTTTACTCGTTATTTAATCTTTAGTTTTATTAATTAAATACTTTTATAATAGTATAAATGAATGACATAAGCTTCTGACCTTTTCAATCAAAACTTTAAACAACAAAAAATTATAGAAAGGTAAAACGTTTTATTTTAACTAAACCATGATCAACTAGAGGGCTAACACAAACTAATTGAGACGCATGAGAAATAGCCGCTAATGTACGATAGTGACCATGAAAATAACTAAAAGAAAGGGCCAATAGCATTAAATTAACGTTGCAGATGACAAATCATTAAATATTTTGATTTTAGAAATGGAAGCCAAGATAATAATACACCGAGAATTAAAGGAACTCAGACGGGAAAACCAGCATCTACACCGTCAACTCCTACAACAGAGTCGAGAGATGCAACAGTTGAAAGCCACTTGGGGCCGAACGGCACGAAGATGAAAGCGTTATACCAGCGCCTTACTGCAGCACAGCAGGAGTGGAAAGAGGAAAGAGTGTTAAACCAGGCGCAGAGGACACAAATCAAAGGATTGGAGGTCGCCCTGTCGGCGTGCCAGGAGGAAAGTGCAGTGACTTACCCTCTGGTATTCGTTCCGGCACAATTGGCCTATCGCGACCAAGAAAAATCCCAATCAACCAACAAGAAACCTCGATCACACGCTAGATCAGGTCGAACCGAACGGTTGAGTCGACGTGCCCAAGGAGTGGCCAAATGAAATAACAAACCCATGACTGCTGATTCGTTTGATAATAAATAAAATTGTTTAGTTTATTATGTTATCATTTGTAAGCAAATATAGAGAAAAGATATATTAAAAAGAAAGTAATAAAGGGACCTGAAACAGAAGACGGACATAGGCCTTCTAACGGCAGTCCGCTGAACCCGACATAGGACTAACCCTTAGCAGTTCTGATATCGGAACTCACCTTTGGAGGTCCTGTGACCAGGGGTTACAGTACCATCGTTGCCTAGCAACGGGTAACCATTGGCGGGCGCGAAACTATTTTGTATGTATGGGGTGAAGGTCATCCACACCACTAACCCCACACTAAAGAGACATCCATAGACCCCCAATAAACCCCCTTGCTGATCATAGACCTCCATGAAGTCCCATTGACCCCCAGGGGACCACGTGGACCTCTTTGAGAATAGCTGAGGTAAAGTTTTTATTAAAATATTAAGATTATTATTTTCATCTGCCTCTCTATTTTGCAAAATATGACGAATATTATCATTATTTTCATTGTTATTAGCCATTCTATATACTACTCGGTTTCTAAAATTATAAATTATTTCAGGTTGGTTATCTATCTTAAATTTCTATTAGTACTTTGAAATTATTTGAGGGTAATCTAATTTTTCCTGATATGTCCAATAATTTATAAATAAGTCAATATAATACTCCTTTGTTCGCGATTTTTATCCTCCCAAATTCAAAGTTTTTTTGCTGGGGTTTTGTGTTATTTGATTACTGAGCACGATGAGTCGAATCGAGAGTTTCATCCATCGACAAATAATCGAATATCCCAACAATAACTAAAAGATAAATAAAAAAACGTATTATTTTAAGAATTATCAAATATTAGCAAATTAACCCGTTTCGTTCGGAATTTGTAAACGTGTGTAATAGCAATTCAAAATTCAAAATATTTAAAAATTGTTTCAATCGAATCATTTTTGGTTAGCTAGACTTTAACGTAACGATTCATGACTTTATAACGAAATTTTAATTGATTGGATGCTAATTTAAAAAAATAAATCGACAATTAATTTGCATTTTTCAGTTTGTGTTGATTTTCTCAAGAAATTTTATTAGTTTGGATTCGTAGTTAATTTTATGAACTTTAATATTTTACCCAATTAACTTTTGAATTTGTATTGAGTTTCTAGTTGGGTTTCTGTTTAGAATCTTTTGAGCCTGGATCATTGAAGGTTTCCACTTTTAATAATAAACAAAAACAAAAATATGTTGCTTAACCGTTTTCACTCCAAAAATAAATCTGGACATTAAAATTCTTTTAAACATTTACTTAAAAACTGGAAAGTTAGCGACACTTTTATAACGCGATTTCGGTATAACGCAAATTACAATTTGCTCAAAACCTCGTATAATGCGGAACTAAATCCTCGTATAACATGGTTTTTTTGTAACTACAAATTTGAAGTATCTGGGTATTTCACTGAGTGTATAAAGAAATATGCATTAAGAAATTCTTAAACCGAATCATTGTATTCATGTTTCTTTTTCACATTGTTTGTGTTTATGAATAATTTTTTTTCATATGCATTTTCATATTTAAAAAAAGTCATTTTGGTATATGTAAAAAATTAAAAGTTAAAATAATTAATAATAATTTTATCATTGGACTTAATAATAATACTAATTTTAAAATAATTTTTAATTTAATTAAACAGGTAATTAAAAGTTTCTGATTTAGTAATAGATTTATCGTTTGAAATAATGATTCGTCAGTTGAACGTTCTGGAAAATTTAATAGGCAGTTTGAGATCTGTCTTGCTCCTTATTATGAATTGCCAAAGGAATTGAAAAAAATCACCATGAAATATTGTTTAACTGACTTTTTGAATTTACTAAAGAAATAAAATAACTATTTGTTTGTATTGTTTAAATAAAATCATATAAAAACGTTTATTTTCTTTAACAAAATCTTTTGCAAAGTAACCCCTAAATTTGTACTGAAACTTAGTCTTATAACGCGGATTTGCATAACGCGCAATTTCGAGGAAACTAACCTCCGCGTTATACGAGGGTCAGGTGAATAGATAAAACATTACCTCAAATTGACGAAATTATGAATTGTAAAAGAATTACGTCTGATTTCATTTTTTTTGTCAAATCAACTTCTATTTAGCGATGATCAGTAACACAAATGTTTGATACATATTTCACGTTTAATTGCACACATTAAAACATATTTGATAGCGGTCACTTTGTGAACACAAACCTAATTTATCCAATTTCGAAAATAATTTTACAGTTGACTTAAGTTTTGTATTGGAATTATATTTGCTAAATAGGCGGACAAATGTAAATACAAAGCTATGAAAAATGGCTTTATAAAGAATAAAGGTAAAAATTACATTGAGTTCTACATGTATTTCAGCATGGATATACGAGTGAGGCGCTTATAGAAACAATTTCCCAAAAAATAATCAAATATTTCCTCATTGAATATTTATAAAAAAAATATATTTAATAACGATTAAAACAATTATAATATTTCTATCAATAAATTAACATTGAATTTAATAGCGAAACCAAATGGCAAAATTTATAAAATTTTACAAGGTCGCTATTCACTATTTGTTTATTTTCACAATTGCATTGTTGTTTGTTTTGAATTACAAAATGCGTTATTTCCCTAGTAAAACAATTCATAAAAAGAATTCTCCTGTCAGTGAAATTTTACAAGTTTGTCCTATTCCAAATCTTTTTGATAAATATCCGAAAAATGCCAAACTGTTGACAGATTTAAAATGTCCAGAAAGTGAGAATTTGGTTTCAATCGAAAATGGAACCATTCATAAATTGAGTCCTCACGAATGTACTTACAAATGTATTTCCTGGAAAACCGATTTCGAGTATCAATTGAGTGAAAGTAAAACATTAAGCCATTTACAAACAGTTCCATGCAATTATTTCATTGTTTCATGCCATCGAAATGAACAATATGTGATAACTGCTGTCAAAGATGAAAATCTCATCAACAAATACCAATCTGCATTAGGTAATAAGACAAAACCTGGTGATGTAATTGTCATTGGAATTGATTCTTTATCTTATCAGTCATTTCGATATCATTTACCGAAAACATTTGCAGCGTTTCACGAGGAGTTAAATGGCGTATCTTTCACAAAGTTCAACACGAGAGGTGACGGAACTACTGTTAATTTACAGGCATTTCTAACCGGAACCAAAGATACGGAAACTTATGAAACTCGGAAACGAATTGCGGGCTCAAGAGCAGTTGATGATTTTGATTGGATATTTAAACATTACAACGCAAACGGTTACGTCACATTATGGACAGAAGAAATGACAGAATATGGAACATTTCAATACAGATTGAATGGATTTGAACGTCAACCGACAGATTTTTACCTTCGAACTGCCCTATTGGCAGCCGAAGGTCGAGGATATTATAAGAATTTCTGCTTCAGAAATTGGCCATTTCATTCGGAATACTTCAAATATTTCAATGACTTCCAAAAAACCTTTAAGAAGATTCCGAAGTTCTCTTTAGTATTTTTTAGTAAGATGACGCACGATGCAAATAAATACATCAGCTACATGGACAGAGAGCTGTCGGAAGTCATCATCAATTTGAGAATGTCTAATCCAAATGCTTTGATAGCGTTATATTCAGACCATGGTCACAGGTTCAATAGCCGACTGACAATTGAGGGCAAGTATGAAGAAAGGTTGCCTTTCTTTGGATTATCCTTACCGAGGAAAATGAGGAATATTTTACCGACACTGAAAGCTAATGCGGATATTCTAACAAGTGCTCTTGACTTTCACGCAACTTTGGAAGATTTCATTGGCTTATATAAACCGAGTCCTAGAAGCAGGCACATGAGCTTACTGAGGCCTTTGCCTGTCGACCGGAACTGTGATGATATTGAGTCATTGCCTCACTGGTGCTCGTGTTTGAATTGGAAGAACATTGCAAATCCCAATTCTGATAAGAAACTGGTGAAGGTGGCCAATGTCATTGCTAGTCGGATTTCATCTTATACAGATCAAGATCGGAAGTTGTGTTCGAATTTGAAATTAAATCAGATTTTATTGGCATATCGACTCGATGCCAATAAAGCCGTTTTGAAATTCAAGCAAAGCTCCGATGTTGACGGATTCGTTGCGGACCTCTCGGATAAAGTCAAGCAAACCAGTTTTCTATATAAGATGACTTTGCTGCTGAGCCCGGGAAATGGACAATTCGAAATTACTATAAGATTAAATGAAACTTCATTACCTAAAGAAAACTTTCAAATCGAAAGTTTCCGTTCAGAAGATGTCAGCCGAATTAATAGGTATGCTCCTTGGGTGAAATGTCTAGATCGCAGAACTGGCAAGCACTTTGCCATATCTGATCTGAGAAAATATTGTATTTGTAAAGATGTTCTAAAACTTTAGTTGCGACATATTATCACCTTAAATTTACCTAGACAAACATATTCTTAGACATAACTTTTTTTTGGTGGCCTTTGGACACTCATTATTATGCATTCAAATACCTTTACATTTTCAAATGTTTGGTCGAGAGTCATTAGCTGTTGTATTTTACAAGTTTTTACCAAATCTAGAATATTTCTTTAACAGTTAATTTTAACATTGAAGCATTTTATTTGTCATAGATAAAGAAAAGTAGTGTAGGATTCTAATATTTTCATTTTCTAAATGTTTTTATTCATAAATTTTTAAATTGACAGTAAATTATATTTGGCTAGATTAATATTAAAAGTAATATTCAGTGTGATATGTAATGGCAGACTAGTAAAAGTTTATTTAACTATTATCGATAATACAAAATACATGACCTCACTTTCGAATGGTATGCAGATAGTAGGTAGTTAATGGCTTTCTGCACCATAACACACTAGTACCCCCAACCCCGCCGTCGCGAATCGATAGGCCAATTGGGCCGGTGCGAATACCAAGGGGTAGGTTACCGCGGCGCCTTCTTGGCACGCGGATAACGCTACCTCTAGCCCTCGGATTTGGATTTTTTGATTCTGGTTGAGCTGTTTTTCCTCAGCCCAACCCATCTGTGCCGCAGTTATCTTCTGGTAGATGCGCTTCATTCTTCCCGGCTCCACCTAGGTAGCCTTTATCTGTTGCACTTCCTTTGTCAGTTGTAGAATTTGTTCGTATAACCTTTTGTTCGTGCTTCGCGCGTCATCCAATTCGCGCTGCAGGATCCGGCATGATTCAATATCTACAAAAGAAGATTATCATTAATTCGCACGACTCTTCACAACTGGTAATTATTTCATCCATAATCTGGCGTCTGGGAATTTTTATATAACGATTCACTAGGGTCTTGGATCACAATAAAGAAAAACTTGATAATGAGACTATATATTTTATTTATTATAACAAATATTATGGTTCAGTTCACGGCGATATCTGTTACTAACCCACCTTGGAGTTTCTCGAGCGTAAGGGTGCTTGCGGTGGCCATCGGGTCGTCTTTCTTCCATCCTCATTTCAAGGGGAAGAATCCTCCGTGGGACCACCACATTGATTGCCGTAGACCTCGCATCTAGCCTACTTTCGTTGAGGTTAAAAGAAGTGTTGTTCTGGGTCCGTACTGGGAATTTTCCCTGCCACAATATCTTCGTTAACTTTGGCCAGATACCGCTTGGCTCTCTAGACTTGTGCATTGGTTTGCCGCTGATGCTCCTCGAGGCGAGCTTGGAGAAATTCGGCTTGACCCCTGATTTTACGTGCCGGGTTACGGCCTGGTTCTCGTTTTATAGCGACGAACGGAAGCTCAATCTCCTCGGAGTCTTGTTGCGCGTCGAATCTCGATTCCTTCACCTGGAAGACGGTGAATCCCGTGTCCCACATAGCTTGGCGACATCGGTTAGCCGAGTATGCCGGGAACCGCATCGTGATTCTGGACGCATCGATCCACGAATTGTCTAAACAACCAGGTAGACATCATTTTAAATTTGCCATTTTTAGTCTCTAGTAATTGGTAGATCAAATTATTGTGGGTAAGTTTTGTTGAGCAGGTAAGGGGTTATCTCGTATGATTTATGGGAGTTGATTACTAACGTTCCCAGGTTATGGAGAATAGATGCGGGTCTAGTCTATTTTTGTGATCCTAGTGGTGCTATTGAGTCGACTAAGGCATTTGCACTTATCCTGATCTGTTCGTCGGGATCCATTAGTATAGTCGTTATGGTATTTTGTCATGGACTAGCTTTGCTTCAGTCGATGATGTTTTAACGGTTTCGTGACCTTATAGTAATTTCCAGCTTCCATACTCCACCACTAGTTCAATCATGACCAAATATTCGAGATTTGAGATATACGTTTTAGATGAAGATAGATATATCCTATATAATCCTAAGAGAAGTTCTAAATAACTACAAAGATAAAGCTACCATAAATATTATTAACCAAGATACTGTTCGCTCCTATTAGGTCTAAGTATAAAAATTAGAAGGCTACTATAATATCATCCTAACGCATTTTCAAGCATGGTTAGATGAAAAATTAGAGACAAATATTCAAAAAAGAATTTGCATAAACAAAATCTAATCATTGTTTAAACAAGTCTATTAAATCATAAGTAAGTTTTAAAAAATGAAAATGTTGAATTACAAAAAATATCGTTGCCATAAAGAACGGACAGTTAAAGCTAAAAACTATACAATACATTTACGTCTGCTAAGTATTCCAAGTTAAATTATCATAGGTAACGTTTAAAATTAAAATGTTGAATTACAAAAATTTTATCATTACAATAAAGAATGAGCAACTATAACTAAGGCTATACAATAAATTCAACTTATTTTTTTTCTAGCATGTATTACAACTACTGATGGTTTACGAAAGCTGGGATTTACACCTTCCTCTACGAACAGGTCTAGTTGGGGGTTGGATCATAGGTTGCCTGAGAAAATCTTAAATGATTTTATTATTCTCACTCGTTGGGCTTGAGTTTGACATTTAAATCAGTTAGATGATCACTTTATTTATTTTGAACAAATTTATTTGAACAAATGGGGAAGTACAAATTGTATTTAACCACACAATAGATTCATTGAAATTCTAGGTCAATGTTGCCTTCGGGGTCCGTGCGTATCCATCTGAGTAAAATTCATGTAGCTAGGCCTCGGAAGAATAATTAATTTTTGCAACTATTAGTTTATGGAAATTACCGTCTCGAGTCTTCCCTTGGGACTTCATGTAGATTGGTTCCATTTCGTTTCCTCGTGAACCGTCATTTGAAGAAGTTCGACTTCGCGAAGTGTTAGCCATTAATACGATAGAAATGAAAATCCGGGGTTCACTGTCTGCTTATATCGGAGTAAGTGTGCCTGTCTGGGTAGGCGGGAGTTAAAACACAACTCGTATTTGCTGTCGACACACCTGCTACTGTTAATAGTCGCTTGTGTGTATGCACTCTCTGAAATGGTACATGCGGATTAATCTGTAGTTATTGCTAAATCGATCGGCATTCTGGATGAATGGCAGGTCAATTTTCCTGTCAGTTGAATCATGCGTGCTAGTAATTTATTCCCAAATATTCACGATTCATTTAGTGTGAACTAAAATTCTATTAAGCTTCCATACGAGTAAATTTTGGTGGATTTCCTTTTCGTCTACTGATTAATAAGATTTCAAGAATAATGCTGCTCTTGGGATGGGAGTATATTCGAAGGTTATCGATGAAATTCAGATGCGGTTTATTTCGTCAGTTACTCGGAAGGCTCTAATGGTTGTTATTCTTGGAGAGTTATCGGATTTTAGGTCCGTTTTTGTTCGCAAACTTCTTCTTCGAGTCTGGTTCGATGGATCGCTACACTTATCCCTCGTGGACCCCTACTGTGGTGGTTCCTGTGCATGGTCAATATCTAAAATGAGGAGAATTTGTGGAACTATTATTTATAGTGGCAGTTGCCTATGTATAATCTTTCTATTATATTTGTTATGGTATTCATTTGGAATATACTATTTGTTTTATTTTCTTTTATTATCGTTTATGTCGGGAGGGTTTTAGTAAGTAAGTTAATTTAATTATTAATCTGGAATTTAGTCGTTCTGATTTCTCCTTATGTTTTACGCTTAACGATTATATTTATCCCTTTTAATTATTTTAAGATTTTTGTTCTAACGCTCCTTTAATACGGGCAATGAATTTTGTAGTTACTTGTGGTTGGCGTATCGATTCTTCATCTTTTATAAAGATTTTTATTGATGTGACGTATAAATATTTTATTGTTAGTTAATAATAGGGACAGGACGGAGGTTTAAATGTATTCTTTTGGTTATTTGTCAGATAGTGATGGCAATTCTAAGATTTACCGCTGATTTACCACTACAATTATGGAATTATGTTCTTTTTGCTAGTGAAAGCTGTTAGCAAATTTAAACAGGTTTACTGAACTTAGTTTAGAATCGTCTACTTCCGCCGTTAATATTATCGATTATGGAATTATGTTATTCTTCTATGAGAACCGTAAGGGAACTTTTTATTGATTTTACGGAATTTGAATCTTTAAGATCGTTTACTTTAGCCTCATAGTATTATCAATTGTTGACACAGCAACGATTTTTCGATGTTAATTTCCCCGTCACCTTCCCTTAATTGACCTTAGGTTGAATTGTGTAAATATTAAGAGTTTATGAGTGCCCACTGGACTTCTCAGTGTTTTGATTTTGAGCCGATTTATTTTCATCATAATTTGGGTCGAATTTTCAGGAAAAAGGTGATGATGGACTAGTCAAAATACTATTCCCTCTTCAACTCATTTTCCCCTATACGGATTAATACTGACGTTTCAGCTGCTGCGTTCTCACGCCGTAGCCTTCACGGGCACAAACTATTGGCGGACTTACACCGCACTTACACAGTTTGGTTGGGGTATGTTGATTTTGCTATCTTGCGGTATTGTGTCGGCTGTGGGCCGGAAACATTTCGTCATAATTCATTCAGTTGTTTTTAAAAAACCTTTATTTGAATATAATTGGAGTAGGTGGTTAGGGGCACTCTGCGATATATAGGAAATCCCCATTAAAAAAAATATGGGGGGTTTTCTCGTGATTATTTTTTGTGTGTATTGATTATTTAATGATGTAATTTTCTGTGTGCAATTATTTTTTGTTAGTATTTTTTTCCAAATTTTTTGTGTGTATTTTTTTGTAAATTTTCGAAATTTTTTTTCGAGTTTTTGGCGCGATTTTTTTTTAAATTCAAATTTTGGCGAATTTTTGAAATAAAATTGAAATTTTTTTTTTGAATAAATTTTTGTTTCAATCACACTATAGTCAAGGGGTATTTTTGAAAAAGACTAAAATAAATTGGCTTGAATCGCCTAACGATAAAAAAAGCATAAAATTAAAATTGGCTCAAATCGCCAAAATTTTTAATTTAAAAAAAAATGGGCCAAAAATTTTATTTTAAAAAAAAATGGGCCAAAAAATATATAAATTTAAAAAAATGTGCAAAAAAATTCGAAAAATAATTTCAAAAAAAAAAATATTTATCAAAAAAAAAATGTACGCACACAAAATTAATTAAATTTGAATCAAGATAAATTATTTTGTGTGCGCACATTTTTTTTTTGTAAATTGTGGTGATTTTCGACGGAAAATGTTGGGTATAACAATTATGTAATACTTTAAAGAAAATTTATTTTTATTGGTAAAATTAAGATTTTTATTTTAAGGGAATTTGATTGGTTGAATACATATAGTAAATATGGTCTGAATGATGAATTTTTAAGGATCTTATTCGATTAAATATAGATTTCTAAAGAAATTTTACAAAAAAATATGTATATTGTTGGGGCATTGGTGGAAAATGTCATTTCAAGGGAAATGATTGGTTAAGATGAAATTTTATGATATTTTAAGGGGAAATACTCGATTAAGAACAAGTTTGTTGTCATTTTTAAGGGGGTTGAGTTGGTTGAACATCTGTGTTCAAAAGGTAAATATTTTCTAAATGGAGAATATAGAGGAGTAATTTATAATATTTTTATGGGGCTTTGTTCAGATAAATATTAATATGTGTGTAAATCTTTTGTGAGAGTGGACATATTGTCAATTAAAGAGAAATGATTGGTTAAGCGAGAATTTATGATCTTTTAAGTGGAAATAATTGGTCATGAGATGGATTTTATTTTAGTGGGATTTCAAGAAATTTATTCGGTTGAATATCGATATGTCGGTGATTTTTATGAACATAATGAATATAGCTAGGATTATTGTCATTTAAAGAGAAATGATTGGTTAAGCGAGAATTTATGATAATTTTAAGGTAATTTGATTGGTCAAGAGAGGAATTTTATTTTAAGAGAATTTCAAGAAATTTATTTGGTTGAATATCGATATGTCGGTGATTTCTTATTAAAATAATGAATATAGCTTGAATTATTGTCATTTAAAGAGAAATGATTGGTTGAGAGTACATTTTATTTTATTTTAGCGGGAAATGATTGGTTAAGAAGAGAATTTATGATATTTTAAGAGGAAATTATCGAATAAGAACAGGTTTGTTGATATTTTTAAAAGGTTGTGTCAGTTGAATTTTGTTATTTTAAAGGGAAATGATTGGATAGAAGATGAATTTTATTTTAAGGGAATTTCAAGAAATTTATTCAGTTGAATATCGATATAAATCGGTGTTTTTATGAAAATAATGAATATAGCTGAGAGTTGAAATATTGTCATTTAAAGAGAAATGATTGGTTGAAAGTAAATTTTACTATATTTTAAAGGGAAATGATTGGTCGAGAGATGAATTTTATTTTAAGGGGATTTCTAGAAATTTATTCGGTTCAATAACGAAATAAGTCGGTGATTTTTATCAAAAAAAATGAATATATCTGGGATTATTGTCATTTAAAGAGAAATGATTGGTTGAGAGTAAAGGTGATCAAAATATATCAGTAAGATTTTGATTAATTTTAATGATATTATTGGAATCTGAATAAAATATACTATACGTGTTCGGTTCTAAAAAAATGTTTGATTCATGTAATTATTTGTATTCAAGTATTTATTTGATTTTATTATTTGTAATTTAATTAAAAATTAAAATTGACTAGCATTTAAAAAATTTATGTTATCCATTACTTATGTTGTTATTGACAATTTTCTGAATAATTTAAATTTAAATAATCAAATTCTAATTACATGATAATCATAATTTAAGGATAAGTGTTATTTTTACAAAAACAAATATTTTACAACAATTAAACATACATATTTGGATTTTTAGTAGATTTTATCGGTATCTATCAGTACCTGTTTCGTGTAGTTTTTTAAGCTTTGTTAGAAATTCAACTTATTTAGTGGTTGGTCGATAATCATTTAATTTCTAGTAATGTGGTAGATATTATTTTTTTGATATCAGTTTTATTCAAACCTTTAGCATCTTTGAGTTAATAATTTTAAGAGTTGAATCATTTTCAATAAATATATGAAAATTTATTCCATGTACAATGAAAGTAATATATGTTTTGAGAAATTAATTTAAGAATATTTTTCTAATCAAGTTTCTTTTCACTAGCAATTAGATTACCCACTACTTGTAGTTACTAATTAATTTATCATTCAGTAAAAAATAAGAGTTGGGGATGAATAGAAAATTTATAAAAATAAATTTAAGTAATTATTTGATGAGTTAGCAATTAATTTATTTAGGGACATGTGAAAATTAAATGAAAAGGTTGACATTTATCTTTGAAAATAACTTTAAGTAATTGTTCATTGTTGGACGCAATTAAAAATATTACAAAAATATTAGAAAAATTTCAAAGTCTTTTAACTAAGTTTTACAAAATGTCAATAAATCACATACAAGACTTGTAAAGCAATAAATTTTATTCAGAGAAAATACAACACTTGATTGGGCTTCAATGATTAATAGTTTCTTGATAGCAATCAGGTAACTAAGCAACTAAACAATTTGGAGACATCAATGATTGATAAAAGAGTGGAGAAGTTAATAAAATTTGTATTGGAAATTGTATTTCTTTTGATTATTCAAATTTTTATGTGCTTTTATTTAAAGATTTCTTGGTCAGTAAACAATTTTTGATATTGATTTGTTCAGTAACTAGTTATTGATAACATATTGTGAGTGTGTGAATAACCAAGTATTTTAAGGGGAAATGATTGAGAGAAAAAAAATTATTTTAAGTGGGTTAAGTTGGTTGAATATCGGTGTTCTAAGAGTAAATATTATTTAAATATGGCATTTTAATAAATAAGTAAATTATTCCACGCCTAGTATGTATATAGAGAGTTGTACAGTACTCGGCTATTTGTATACAGTGCCTAGTGATTGTTGTTCAGTTAATAATGAATTATTCACTGTGTATCAGTATTTAGAAATTGATACCAAGTAAATATAACAATGGATTTGGTTTCAATGAATTTGATTAATTATCGCCTGATAACAACAAGGTAACTAAGCAACCAAAAAATTTACCAATTTTGAGACATCAATGATGTGAAAGAGAGTGAAGAAGTAAATAAAATTTCAACTTGTATTTCTTTTGTTCAACCCTTTATGTGATTTATTTCAAAATTAGTTGGTCAGTAACCGATCAATAATATTTATTGGTTCAGTAACTAGTTATTGATAACATATTATGAGTGTGTGAATAACCATGTATTTTAAAGGGAAATGATTGAGAGAAAATTTTATTTTTTTAGTGGGTTAAGTTGGTTGAATATCGGTGTTCAAAGAGTAAATATTATTTAAATATGTCATTTTAATGAATAAGTAAATTATTCAATGCCTAGTATGTATATAGAGAGTTGTACAGTACTCAGTTATTTGTATACAGTATCTAGTGATTGTTGTTCAGTTATTAATGAATTATTCACTGTGTATGGGTTATCAGTGTTCAGCAGTTGATACCAAGTAAGTTAACTTTTTATGTTTTCTGAAAGTATTATTATTATTATTATTATTTATTATTATTTTATTATTTTTTTTATGAAGGATGGGTTGCTGCAGAGTGGAGGAGATGGGCTGCTCTTGCGAATGACTACTACTTACCTTAGGCATTACTATGAAACACTAAAACTCAAAAATTTAATTTAGTAAAATTCTTTGAAAAAAGTTTTTGAAATTTTTCTTTGAAAATTTGATCGTTATCAACATGTATAAAAAAGTAATTGTAAAAATTATACTAAAAAATTTCATTGTAAGATTACATTCAAAATTTTTTCAATTAAAAACATGTATAAAAATTTTGTTGTAAAATTATCCTAAAAATTTAATCTTTAAAAATTATATATAAAAAATTCATCGATATAATTATACTAAAAATTCTATTTAAAAATCATGTATAAAAAATTTCATTATAAAATTATCCTAAAAATTTCATCTTTAAAAATCATGTATAAAAAATTCCATTGTAAAATAATGTTAAAAATTTTATCATTTAAAAATATGTAAAAAAATTGATCGATAAAACTATACTAAAAATTTTATTTAATAAATTTTATCATGCAATATTGTCGACTCTTTAACTTTCAAAATTCTTACCTTATGTAACTTACCTTTTGACCATCTATTTACTTTTAAAAAATTCTTACCTTAAGTAATTTGCCTACTATTATTGCTTTTAAAATTTTCAGCTTTAAAAATTACCCTTATGTAACTTAACTGTTGACTCTATTTAATTTAAAAAAATTCTTACCTAACTTACCATACTTTACTCTAGGCACCTTAAATTACTTTAAGAACCTTAATTACTTAAATTTATTCTAACGTACTTTAAATTACTCTGATGTACCCTAATTTACTTTATGAACCTTAATTTACTTTAGACTCTTTAATTTACCTTAATTTACTCTAATATACTTAAATGTATTCTAATGTACTTTAATTTACTTTAATTTATCTAAATTTACTTTAATATACTCTTATATACTTTAATTTACTTCAGACTTTTTAATTTACCTTAATTTACTTTAGGTATTTAAAATTATTTTTATCTAGAGCCTAAATTTGCCTATGTAAATTGTGTGAACAAATATTTCAAGTGTTTTTTTTAACAAGCCTATAAAATACCCATGTCAATTTTTTATCAGCAGGCGATTCAAGCCATTTTTATTTTATGCTTATAGTGGGTTACTGGGCTTTGACATTTGTTTGAACCTTTCTGTTATTACCCCGGTAATGCCATATAAATATTTTCTAGCTACCACTCGGCACCCGTTGCTAGGCAACGTTGGAAATGTGTTCGAGTGGGTGGATTGTCCGCAATAAGTGAGCACTATTACTAATGTTGTAATTGCTCGGACAACCCTCGGGTTCAACGAGCTGTCGATGGAAGACCTATGCTAGCTTTACAATTTCCCCTGTGTGAGAAGGTTCAAGATCAGACTCATGTGGATGGAATGACATTTATCTGACGAAACGTGAATGCTCATGACTTTTCTGTAGTAATTTAATATTATTCGCATTTAAAATATCACTTCTAAACGATTGAACAATATTTATAATTTAATTTAATTCAAAAACAAAACAAGGTAAATTAATGGAGTTTATTTGCCAGGCGGGCAGCTCTGCGTCTGGCGCGTTCTTTGCGCCCCGGCCTGTAACTGTTTGAGGGTATTGTTGATGGAGTCGCAACTGGCGTTGGGTTGTTGACTGAATCTCAATACGCCAATTGAGATGGGGCGAAGATAAGAGGGTAGGTTACCGCCTCTCCCTCTCGACTGGCGGACAAGGCAACTTCTAACTCCCTTATCTGCGTCCGGAGGTTCTGATTTAGTTGCCGTTCCTCGGCCCAACCTTTTTGAGAAGCCGTAAGTCGTTGATGGAGGGGTTTGAGCTTCGCTGGATCCACCCAGGTGGATTTCACCTGTTGGATCTCTTTCGTGAGTTGGATGATCTGCTCATATAGAGCCTTGTTCGATTGTTGGGCGCGGGACAATTCTTTCTGTAGGATTTGAATAAGCTCCATTTCTAATAATGTGAAGTTTTAAAGGTGGGATATTACAAAAAGGCCGTAATTACATGAGATACATTTAAACAAACTCGACAAATGAAGAATTATTTACGAAAAAAAAATCTAAATCAATTATCAGAAAGACATTCCATTTATTTATTACACAAAAAAAATTTATCAAAACTTAGGTCGTTGATTAGTCTATGGTGGGATGGATTAGGGAAAACCCTTCTCCACCCATTCTTCCGGTGTATAACCGGAGATGATCATGATTGGTCGTCTTGTATCCCGAGTTCGGGCCGCTGTTGATCGGGAGGCTCGCGTGGCAGTACCTTGTCGAGGGTGCCAGTAGTTGTTGGCGATCCGATCCGCCAGTAGGTCCTCTTCGACGTTCGCCAGATAATGGCGAGCCCGGACCACTTGTACGTCCACCTGTCGTTGGTGGGCCTCCAGTTGCTCGAGAAGACGCCGAGCTTGCCAATGAATTTCCTCGGCCGGGCTCCACTCTTCGGCCAGCCCTTGATCACAATCGTCCTCTGTGGTGTCAGTGAGTTGAAGTCTTGGCGGGGGAAACTCCGGGCATTTCTCCTACCGGAAGCGTCCCCACGCCCATCTCCATCGATCCGCAAGGTGAGTTGGGATGGGATTCCTTGAACTAAGTATTGCTGAATACAAAATCATTAATCGAGTATGTATAATTTTATCAAAAAGAAATGAATACAATTGATTATTTGCACCTAATTAGTTTTATTTGTTACCCATCCTCATATATATATATATATATATATAAGTAATTTAATTCAAGTTAATACAAGTCTACCTATTAAATCATCATAATCTTTTATTCAACTGTTTTGCTTATCGACATTAAAACATCATCTGTACCGACCTAATATCATAAAAGTTATACGCAATTGTTTACATAAAAGTCTTTGTGTATGAAAATTTACTTAACATGCTTTAATATTTGTAGCGTGGAAAATTTTGAAATGGATGTCTATTTGTTTCTGTCCCATTAATAATTTTCCCGTTTAGTTTGCCGGCACGGATGTCCCTGGATCTTTACGTATGTTTACAAAAAATTGTTTGGAAAATGAGGAGAGAGATAATCTGACTCTGACAACCAAATTATATTACAAAACTTTCCCCAGACGAATTAGTAGCTTATCTACAGGACTCAGGTGGTTGTTACTAAGCATCATAAACTGTTCGCGAAAATTTAGGTAACAGACATTCCGGTGAGGTTAAAATAATTTACAAAGGTTCATACGAGTCTTACCGTGCGTTGTTAGGAGGGATTCAGTCTCGTTTATAAAGCTGCCATAACTAATGTAACACATCCTTCTAAACTGGCTTCCAAAATTTTCTAACTGTTACTACCTGTTTATCAAAAACCATTTGTACAAGATTAATATGATACATTAAAAATATAATAAAAAATAAAAACCCTTCACAATTTAGCTAGATGTTCCTACAAGAGAATTTAATCGTTATTTATCAAAAGTTTGTATCGTTATATCTCCATTAAAACTGATAAACTATAAACATTAACAATGGTATTTTTATTAGAAATTAATTATCTATTATTTAAGAAAATTATCAATTAAAATTTAGGTATGAAAATTGATTATCTACTACTTAATAATTATCAATATAAATTTTTAGGTAAGTAAGATTCAAAAGAAAATTCTCGAATATAAATTACCATGCGTTGTTGGGCTCGATTCCCTTGTTGCGTCTCCTCCCGGCGTCGTGGTCGTAGGACTTTTATTTCCAAAATCTTGGGTTTGGTGCATAATAAAATGATTAGTTTGCATTTCACCATACCTAGTTATATGATCTAGTAGAGGTGCGTGTATATCCGTTGCACACCGCTAGGTAAGTGGTGTGATGATAAACATTTGCGGTCAGGAAATTTCATGTCAATGACAGTTTGATTGAATCTATGTTTATTTAGGTAAATTGTTTATACCAATTCGTCAATGGACTATTAAATCGATGTCTACTTCTATTGACGTGGCAGTTTTGATCTCCATATTGGCAGACTTAAATCAATTATGCTCGGTTCAATGGTTGCCCTTATTCAGAATTTTTTGAGGTTTAATTTTTTCTTATTATCTTTTCCGAGTTAATGTCGACGCAATTTCGGTGCGTTTTCTATTTTCAGATGTTAGTCAATTCGGAAGTACATTTCTCGTTGGAAATTTGAAATTATCACCAGAAAATTCGCATATGTCATTGAAAAATATTATGATTCGCGGCGAGTGTTTCAATGTCAAACCTGATCTACCGCTCCCTTATTTTAATGATTTGAAGGTGGCGATTTATACTCTCTAGTATTTAATATTTTCGTTATATCGCTTCGATGGTGTACTGGTGTAAACGATCGTAATTATCATCTCAGTTGTTTGTCGTTTTCCCCGGACTGAGTTAAGTAAGTATTGAGTTTTATTACTAATTTGCACATATTTCCTAGTGATCTCGATCAGGTCTAGTTTTTCCCTTTCTATTTTTGGTCTGCCACAATTCCACGCAATTATGGCTATATTTATTGATGTGTGAACAAGCCGGGTACGTTTATATTATATAATTACGAACTTATTAACCTACTCTAGGAAAGATTTGAGATTGGAAACTGAGATTTGATGAAATCTTGATTTCGGGTCACTTATGGAGTACTCGTGGTAACGGTGGTAATTTATGGTTGACAGATCTACTGAAGGGTTATTAGTCCAATCTAAACTTTTGAATAAGGTTCATTTTAATAGATTGTCGGCTTGCGTTGTTGAATATAATGAATTCTGTCTAACTGATCAGTGTTTTGAATTTGGTTGTATTAATTATTTAGTTTTGATTTAAATCTTTTGTGGGAGTTCTTTTGGGTCTGCGGTTGGGCTTAACAAATTCTAATTGATATCTACTTTTAATTATGAAGGTTTTAAGGGACTCAATTGTTGCTTTTATTGGTAAAAAATATCTTGATTTCGCAATGTGATTTAAGTTTTTAATGATTGTCATTACATCTACGTCCTTACCGGGTCTCATGGTAACTACTCAGTAATAACTTTAATTTTGAAATTTTGAAATTTTTATATCTATTTTAGATTTATGGGAATAATTACTTTAATTACATAGCAGTGATTTCGTTTCTTTATTTTTATTCCCCGTCACCTTTCCCCTTTAATAAGCCTTAAACGCATTTTATGTTCATATTATATTTAATGAGTGCCCACTGGACTACTCGGTGTGGTGATTTTGCCGTATGTAGATTAATTTAGGTCGAATTTAAAGAAATCGAGAAACGAGGAAGTAGCCAAAAGACCCCTTCCTTATTTCTCCTTTCTTCTATACGGAATAATATTGACGTTCCAATCCCTGCGTTCCGCACGCCGGGTCTTCACGGGCACAGATCATCGGCGATATTCCACGCACTTACACAAATCTAAATAGTATGTTGATTTTACTATCTTGTGGTGTGTCTTTGGCTGTGTGCCGGAAAAATTTCGACAATAACATAATTAATTTGATGAAAAACACATTAATTTTATGCATTATAAATATTTATTAATATATTAAAACAATATCACAAATTACTTGCCAAAATCATCATTCAATAAAAATAAAAATACATCTACCCCCCACGTCGACATCCAAGCAGAGCTCTAACGAGGTTGCGAGGACGGGACGTAGAGAGAGAGTTTCCAAATAAAACTTTCGCTCACCTAAAAATAGATTTAAAAGTAGCTACAATTTTTAATTCAAAATTGTTTTGAAAAATGGTTAAATTTTATGTGAAAATGCATCGGTATATATACCTATTTTCTGTCCCTAACCTCGCGTGTTAATTTTGATTTAGTAAAACAAAATTCGACCTTGATATTTTCTAGTGTATTCTAATCTTAATTTTTATTATTTTCTAATTTATTTTGATAATTTTTTATTTGAAATTTTTATTGAATTATTTCTAATTCAAATTCTTTGATTTAAATTTCATTTTCATTAAATTATCAAATTTCGGTTGAATTTGTTGGGTTTTCATGTTATGTTTGTATTTGTATCGTGCGGATCTTGTTGCATTTTGTTATTATTTTAATTTATTTTTATGTTTTATTATTTTATATGTAATTGCTTTTATCTCATATTTTGCTAGGTTTAATTGGTGTTTCATGGGTTTGATTTTCAAGTTGTAGGTTATATTTGCATGTGTGTTACCGATTCATTTAAACATTTTACAAGGCCATTTGTGTTCTGGCCCAACACTTATATTTACCTATAGAAAGTATTGAGACCAAATATTGCATTGCTTTTTTATCCCTGACTATAGTGTGTTCATCTTAGGCGATTTGAGCCAATTTTAATTTTATGCTTTTTTTATGGTTAGGCGATTCAAGCCAATTTATTTTAGTTTTTTTCAAAAATACCCCCTGACTATAGTGTGATTGAAAAAAAAATGTATTCAAAAAAAAGTATTTCAATTTTATTTCAAAAATTCGCCAAAATTTGAATTTAAAAAAAAATCGCGCCAAAAACTCGAAAAAAAATTTTGAAAATTTACAAAAAATTTTTAAAAAAATACACACAAAACATAATTGCACACAGAAAAAAAAATTAATTGCACACAAAAATTACATCATTAAGTAATCAAAACACACAAAATAATCACGAGAAACCCCCCCCCTCTATTTTTTTAATGGGAATTTCCTATATAACGCAGAGTGCCCCTAACTACCTACTAATTGGCATAACACATTATTAAATCCTAGTTGGCATACGACATCCTTTAAGCCTCATTACAAACCTTTCCCACGCCGACGCCCAAATAGAGCTCATATGAGGTTGTTTGTGCGCCACGTGGAGAACGTTTTCGAACATTCCTCCACTCACATTATAAAATCGTAGAAATTGTTCTGATTCAAAACTGGTTCAAGACTGTTTTAAGCTGGCTAAAGCTGATTAAGTCTGGTTAAAATTCTATGAAAATCAATCGTTATATATACCTATTGTACGACCTTAACCTTGCGTGTTAAATTTGATGTGGTAAAACAAAATTTGACCTATTGATTTTCTTGTATATTCTAATCTTAATTTTATTATTTTAGTGATTTAATTTGACTTCTTTATTTTTTAACTTTTAATTAAATTGTTTCCAATTCGAATTATTTAATTTTAGTTTCACTTTCGTGGACTTCTGCTTTTTTGGTAAATTGTAAAATTTTGGCCAAATTTTCATGTTTTCGTATTATTTCTATGTTTATTTCATGCGGCTCTTGTTGCACTTTGTTGTTATTTTAATTTATTTTGTGTTTTTTGATTTTATATGTTAATTGTTTCTTTCTTGTATTTTAGCATGGTTAATTGATGTTTTATGGGTCTAATTTTAAATTTTGCATGTTGTTTTTGCGTGCTGTTCCCGATTCATTTAAACAAAACTCTGTTCTGGCCCAACAAAAGCCTAAGTAATTTTTCTTGATAAAAATGCCTAAAATGACAATTTGCTCAAATCGCCTACGATGGTCACATTATAGTCAAGGAAATTTTTAACTCGTAATAAAAAACAATGCAATATTTGATTTCAATATTTTCTATAGGTAAATATAGGCATAAAAATGCCTTGAATCGTCTACCGATAAAAAATGGTCAAGGGTATTTTATAGACTTGTTAAAAAACACTTGTAATATTTGGTCACACAATTATATAGGCAAATTTAGGTTCCAGATAAAAATAAATTAAAATACCTAAAGTAAATTATAGTAAATTAAAGTAAATTAAAGGGTCTAACGTAAATTAAAATATATAAGAGTACATTAGAGTATGTCAAAGTAAATTAAGTTAAACTAAGGTAAATTAGTTATTGTTAGACAGTTAGTCACTGTTAGTTTTATTTAAAACAACAAGACGCATGATGGACGATTATAATCTTTGAAATTAATATGGTAAAAATGTTAATTTTTAAGTTACAGAATTTATATATAATTTATATACATATAATTTTTCGAGTACCACTTAGCAATATCTGGCGTACCACCGGTTGCAAACCACTGAATTAGAGTATATTAAAGTAAATTAAGGTAAATTAAAGTAAATTAAAGGGTCTAGAGTAAATTAATGTACATTAGGATACATTAGAAGATATTAAAAATTAGAATATTAAAGTAAGTTAATGTAAATTAAAGTAAATTAAAGTGTCTTAAGTAAAGTATTAGCTTGCAAATTACATAAGGTTAAAATTTTTAAAAGAAAATAGAGGGTCAGCAGTTAGGTTACATAAGGTAAAATTTTTAAAGTAAGTTAAAATCGACAAAGTTACATGATAAAATTTTTTAAATAAAATTTTTAGTATTGGGCCAGACCTGGATTTTGTTTAAATGAATTGAAAATAGCACGCAAATATATCAATGCAGATTTAAAATCAGACCCATAAGCACCAAATAAACATTCTTAAAATATGAGGAAAATGTAGTTAAATATAAAACCAAAAACATAAAAATAAATCAAAATAATAACAGATATGCACCAAGATCAGCACGAAATTAACATAATAACAAAATAACATAAAGATTTGACCGAAAAATGAACAATTCATAAAAGTTAGCAAATAACGAATAAGAGGGAATATTTTCAATAAGAAATATCTTATTAAAAAATTAAATAAAATAAATTGTTCATTTAATATAGAAATCGACAAAATAAGGATTAGATATTATAATTAAAATCAAGGTCAAATTTTGTTTAAATGCTTTAAAAAGAACACGCAAGGTTAGGGTCACAAAACATGTATATATACCAATTTATTTTCGCAGAATTAAATCACTTGTGAACAATCACTTTTTCTCGTAAAAAGCTCAGACGTTTTTAATCAGAAAAATTTGTATTGTATATCAAAGCGTCAGGAACTAAAACGTCTCTAACTACTATCAAAAAATACTATCGGATAATTATCGAAGTGAGGAAGAGAGAATGCTATGAGTTGAATATGGAACCAATATATCTATTAGAAATAATGTGCTTATGAAAGCTATTATATGAGTTTGAGTAGATGAATTTTTTCATTATGTCGAAATTTTTCCGGCGCACAGCCACATAAATTGCAAGTTATTAAAATACCACATAACTATCGAGCGGTGTAAGTGCGGTTCATCCGCCTATAGCTCGTGCCCGTGAGGGTCTAGTCGTGCGTAACGACAGACTCGAACATCAAATTATTCTATACCTATAGGAGCAGTGGAAAGATCGGACTAGTCTTTTGGCTGGCTTCCTTTCACTTCCGAAAATTAGACCTAAAATTCAGACCACATATCGGCTAAACTTATTACTCTGAGTAGTCCAGTGGACACTCATAAAATCTAACTTCAACATATGTATTCCTTAATGCAAAATTTTGGATAAATGGAAGGGGGATTTTCTAAATCGAAGCAAAGGGCAAAAGTTTTATTAAAATTTTTAAAACTGAAGTAAAATAAATCCATAATCACGATAGGACTATTTTACGTAAATATCTTCACCCGATACCGATAAAATTTAGAGGACTTAAATTCAATAAATATATTAGACTGAGTCAAAAGAAGACCTAATAATAAAGTTTAATTAAGATAGGTTTCTGAAAAAATAAATCTATTTATTAAATGATTATCGACACTATTGGTGAACAGAATAATAAGCCTCCATCAAAGAATAAATTGAAATTAATTTAATAAGTAAGGCGGTTATACAAACTTTCGAAAGAATTAACTGATAGATTGAGACTTTATTTGAGAATAAATTTAATCAACCTAACAAGTAAAATGATTTCCTAAATTATCGAAAAAATTATATAATAATTTAATCAAAAAATAAATTCAACAAAATCAGTTTATTAAATAAAGTTCATTAGTGAAAGAATTATTTAATAATTAATCAAAAAAATAAAATTCAACAAAATTAGTTTGTTAAATATAGTGCTTACCGAAATTATCATAAGTTCAAAATATAAATTAGTACATCAACCAAAAGTTAAATTGAATGCAAATAAATCAATATGAAATCATATCGAGAAAAATGTTAAATAATGGCAACCCAATCATCTAGGAGAAGCTGAAGAGAAGTCAACTTTTATTAAAATAAATCCGGCATTATAAGGAAGATGGCCGAGGTTTCATCAAAGTAGACATTGCTGGCCAAGTAATCGTCGAAATTCACGCTCGATTTATCAATCAAAGTTGGTTAGCAGGCAAACAAATAAATCTAAAGGAAAAACAAGATTAATTTCTAGTCACTAATTACATTCACATACCTGAATAATAGATAACACTGCTAATCCAAATTCCGTGCATCTTTGATAATCTCGGAAAACTGAATACAGATAGCTTCCTCAGATTATTTATATCAGGTGTGGCGGTGAATTGACGAATAAAATTCGTCATGATGATTACGATTACCAATAAACAAATAGAATTGGCACTGATAAATATAAATAAACACAATAGATAAGCTTAAACACCCACTCATTCTCAGTTATATAGTGGAATAACTATTACATTATGCGTATGGTTAAAATCATAAGAATAAACAACTAACCAATTTACCAAACACAATTTAATATTACCTACGACCATCATTAGCAGAATTTCTCATTGTTTATTGAACGCATTCAACCATTATCCGGTTTGTAAATGATATAAATACGTACCAGTGATATAACTCTCAAATATATTTAAAAACGTCAAATGATATCAGCAACAGAATTATTACAGAAAGGAACCCAAAACGAACCAAAGTTGACCGATCTTTAGTGGATTACAGTAATTAACATTGTTTTCCTTTTCTAAAGTCATAACCAAATGATTTACTTAAAAATGGCAGAATATTCATTTGATTTATCAGAAGAATTTTCATTAATTTACCTTTCAAACTGAATGTGTTTCAACAATATTTTCACCTAGAATCAAACTGGACACAAATCGATTGGTCCGACGACTCCCGAACTACTCTAACAGTTTCAGGCCAATTTACAGCCCAATTTCGCCAAGCCCTTTTGGATCACGGCTATACATTGTCCATTTACGGAAGCAAAGAGTGGCCTTATTGAAACTTGCTGCAACACAATGAGGTAGAGACTTTCTTTGCATATGCAAAATTTACTCAAGTTCGACAGGGTCTCATTCCGTTGATGAAGACACTTGGTAGAGAGCTCAAATTTATTAACGCGATTTACATCTTCAGGAGAGACATTCTCAACGATAATTTTCAAATTATTTTTCACATAAATTTCTTTGACCCAAAATGTCAATTCGAAACCGACATCACCTGGAATAGTAACAATAATTAATCTTAGCCATTTCATAGACATATACATTCCATTTGTATAACTTTTCATATACTTTTTTGGCAATGATATATTTTCATATTTAAACTTATTGTCAATGGCAGAAAGTTGAAAAGCTGATAAAATTGCTTTAAATTTGACAGGTGAACACAAATCTCGATCGGGTTTTGTGAATGATGATATTCTAGTCACGATAATTTGGCTGATTTTTTTCAGCTTCTCATATATCTTTTGATTGTTTATTTCTTCCCACTTTAGGCATGAACACCAGCGATACGATAATCCAATGTCTTCACATTTTCTAGTTTTAGGTATGGGTCTCCATAAACTCATATGCTTACTCCCTACATCAGGTTTATATATTTGAATGAAGTCTTCCAAAGTAGCATGCAAATCAAGTCCACTAACTAATAGCTCAGAATTCTGGCGCAGGATAGGTAACAATTCCTCTCTATTTTTTGGTAATATCATTCCAAGAAAAGGCAGTCTTTCTTCTGATATACTATCCAAAGAACCTTGATTCTTAGATTCATATCCGTGATCTGAAAAGATAATAATAAAAGAGTTCGGATATGATGTTTTTGTATTTTTAACAAACATGGCCAATTCCTCATCCATGTAACTCACATATTTATTATTTGCATGCGATAATTGCTTCAAAAATAAAACCGCAAATTTTGGGATATTTGTATAGGTAAGTTGAAACTTTTTCAGGAATTGGAAATGTTCCGTAAAAATTGGCCGATTTCCCAAACAGTAATCTTTGTAACAATTATTTCTTTCAATAAACATCAATGGAGTTCTTAAATAATAATCCGTTGGGTCATTAATAAACCCTCTTAGGTTGTGTTGAAAAGTTCCATTCTCTGTCATATCCTCTCCATACAGTGTGGCATATCCTTCTGCAGCGTAACTATTCCAGATCCAATTGTAATTGTCAATGGGTCGTATATCTCTTTTTATATGATTGAAAGCCTCATATTTTTCAGTATCATTGAAGCCAGTAAGAATACTTAACAAATTAACTGTTTGATCATTGCTTCTTGTGTTAAATTTGACGAATGATACTCCGTTTAAGTCATTGTGAAGGGTGGAAAACGTTTTCGGTAAAAGATCTTTGAATGCTTGATAAGACAAGGAAGAAATACCTATCATAATGATATCATTGGAATTTGTATTAGAATATTGTTTTAATGGTCGCCTGTTGAGAATATAATCATACCTGACTGTCGTCAGGACTATCTGTTCGACATCTTTGCATTTAACAATAAAATAATCACAAGGAACGGGCTGAAAATTGTTTAAAACTTTAATTATCCCCAACTGATAGTCAAAATCCGTTTTCCAGTAAATACATTGATATGTACAAGGCTCCATACTCAATTTATGAACGGTTCCATTTATAATAAATACCAGATCATCTTTAGGGGGACAGGCTAAATCTTTGAATAATTTTTCATTAATTGGCGAGTTTGAAAATTTTGGTGTTGGACAACCTTCGAGCTCATTTGCAAAGATTATTGTCCTTTTCTTTGATAGAGTAAGTTTATTGATATCAGATCCAAGCTTCAAAATTCCACAGAAAATGATTAGGAGCGTAAATATTTCTATCTGATTTTTGTATTTCTTGGATAAATAAATACTACGAAATAATCTCATATTTTTAAAATCATTTATAACTTATACATTAAATATTATATTGATTTTCGACTTAATTATTTTTAATTATTACAAAAATGAGCAATTGATACTTTAGGCTCAATAATATAAACAAACCAATCATAAATCTATTTGGGTTAAAAATTAATGCAGTTTTACGGTTTTTAATTGTAAATAATTGATGTTTTTTACTTGTTATACGAGTTTGTGGTACCGAAAAAATTAAGTTTTTGTTATAACAATCTAGATATGACTCATGTTTTAAGTCAGTACCCTTCAATGTTTTATCCTTAGCTTTGATACTTTCAACTTCAGACAAGAGACTAACATTTTAGACAAAGGAATACCCACTCCTTGTATTAAAGTCCTTTATTCTGGTCTTTGAACTTTCTAATGACAGAATGAAGGTTCCTACTATACAAGGAATGTTTTAGGTCATAATTAGAAGTATCGAGGAGATTATCACGAACCATAGCAGATAAAAGAATGTCTAACTTACAATTCTTAATTTCCAGAAAAAAGGGATCGGTGTCCCCAGCGACTTTATTAATTTCACAAGTGAATTCATTTCGATATTTTTCTAACTCTATGAATTGTAATTGATACATCCTAAGTTTAGATAAATCGAGTACAGTTTGTCCAATGTAACTCGGTCGATCTAAACACACTGATTCCTTATGTAATAACACAGAGACTGAATCTTTGTAGATTTTAAATGATTTCCGAAAAGTTGGTTTTGAGCAATACTTAATTAAAACATTTCACTTGTTACAGGAATACAACTTATTTTTCACGTGTAAAAATCATTCATACCAGACTTGAGGATATGGTGAAGATCATACCCTCTCAAATTATGAAAAACAACTGGAAATTCAAACTTTATTTGTCTAGAAATATTACATTTGGAACAAGCTGCTCCCAAATATTTTCCAGTAAAGTGATCATGGTCCTTAACCAGTACTGATAAAATCTTATTACACAAATAACAACAAGTTGCCGAAGAAAACGAAAGAATATCTGAGTCTATTAATAATATTTTCTTTTTATAATTATTTTGATAAAAGGGTAAAACAGTATTAATTGAAATATTATTTATTTCTTGTAGAAAACTAACTACACAATCATCACCCAAGAAACTCTTATATGATTTTTCACCTGTAAAATTGTTAATTAAAAGTAAACCGGCCGAAATCGGCATATGTATTTGAAAATGTCTGTCCTCTGAAGTTAAGATAGCCTCAAAATCGGCGTAAAGGACGAAAGGAGGAGTTACAGTTTTAATTTAAAAGCCTATCTAATTTAGTAACAGCGATATAATGATAAGAATCAAGGCTTTCTAATAAAATTAAATTAATAGGTTGTCCCTCAACAACTTTAGAACGATGAATTATTTCGACATAAGGGTGTTTGAAAACTTCAGGATTAGAAAAATTATTAATTAAATTATTTTCATCATAGGTAAGGACATTAATTGAAAGATTTGGATTTTTAACTTCAAATTTTGGAATGTCACAAAGTTTCGTGGGTAAATTCAAAGATTAAAAGTCGAATTCAGATATGTTGCTAAAGGTTTCATTTATATGATGGTTACTTATATTTTCATGATTTAAATAGCCAAAATACTGTAAATGAAGCATAAATTATGGGAATTAGCAACATTTACAGTAAAATGTTTATTTAATAAGAATAATTGTGTTGGAATAAATCTTTTACCACTCAACCGATTTATTTGTGAAAACTTGGTAAGAACAAAATGAATTTATTTTATTTATAACCTAGTTACTACCTTTGTCATTAATTAATGCTATTTTTTCGTCAAGAAGAGTAGTGCCTTCATTTAAAAATGAATCACTCATTATTCTGACAGAGTTTTAAATGATGAAAGATTGAAATTCTTCATCTTTTTCAAACTCTACATCAATACAAAATTGAATCTTAATAGATCACACTTGATTGATAACATTAATTAATTTATTAATTAACTGTGGTAATTTATTAATTAACTTTAAATTTAAATTCGAAACATCCGTTCTAACAATGGCATGGGATTGTCTTAAATCGAAATTAACAATAGGTGCTATCAAGCCACCATATTGATTAACAATAACAGAAGAAATATCAACCGGAAAACCATCATAAACCTCATCTGAATCAGAAATCACTATTACATCATATTTCACTATTACATCACTATTAAACCATATTTGAATCGCCAGAGTCAGAAAGTATAATAGTATCTATAATTTTAGGAACTTTCGGAGAACATGGATTATTATTATTTGTTTTTCTTTTTTGTAATATTATTATTATTATTTTTTTTATTATCATTATTATTTTTATTATTAATATTATCACTCAATGGTAATTTAAAAATGAATTTTCTCTTACAGTTAAACAGTGCTTAATGTTCCTTATGGTTTGAATAAAAGTCTGTATAATTCATTTTATGGGTGGTTTTACATGTGGGACAAATAAAATAGGTGATGTGGTTATAGGTATGAGAATAATAATTCTCCATAATCGTATCACAATTTCCATCATGTTGTGAAGAATTGCAAAAATTGGGGTAAAGATTACCTGTTATCATAAAAGAAAAATTTAAATATATAATCAATAAATCATTAAAATAAATCATTAAAATATAAACATTAAATTAATTTTACACACAATGAATAAATGAATTTGATTGGTTAATTTTATTTTGAAAATCTTTTATAAGTAGATTAAAATAGTTTAAATCATAAAATGAATAAAAGTAAATGGTTTTCATATTATGTAATTGTTCATTAATTGTTTTTCTAGAAACATCGGTTAGAAAAAAAGATGTCAAGTTAATTCTTGAGGAAATTTCCGTAAATGCTTTCAGTTTAAGTAGAAATTCACCAGTAATGTTTTTCAATATTCAATGGAATATTTAAAATTTCCAATCATATATTCATTTAGAGTAAGTATTTTCATTAAAATTAATATTATCAATAAATTTTAATAGGAACCAACAAAATTGAAACAAAGCCTATACAATATGAAAGTTGGTGAAATTGGAGAAATTTATCGAAAAAATATAGCAGAGTTAATACTAGCAATCAACAAAGATATTAGTTTTAATGAACGAACAATTTACTTTTATGAACTGTGAAAAAGAATGTAATTATGAAAATAAAAAATAAAATGAACATTTTATGATTAAAATAAGAATTCAAGGATAAAAGAAGGAAACCAGACTATTCGACCAATTTGGAAAATTATTGAAGCCAAATGTATTTAAATAAAATTTATTTAACTTTAATCGTCTTAGTTTTTTATTTTTTATCATTTTATTTTGCATTTATTGTGTTTAAATTAATAAAAAGTTAATATTAAATATAATTAATTATTATTTTATAATTAAGATATGATGGTTAAAAATTAATTAGTACTTACATTTTACTGTTTTATTTTTGATAATCGAAGTTTTCTTAATATTTTGAACATTTTTGTTGATCATCTTTATTAAGGATTTTAAATCTTTGATTATATTGTTGATGGATTCCATTTTCTAAAAATAAAAATAATTAAAAATATGATACAAAACTTACTAAAGTTTGGTATTTGATAAAAGTGATTTTTTAAAAAAATGCATTCAGTTATATATTTACAAACATGTAAATAGTTAAATGTCCGACCAATTAAAATTTAGTTTATAAAACACATTTAATGACATAACACCAAAAAGATTTAAATACATATAATTCTCTGAACCTAATCCCTTAAAAGTAATACTTATTACATAATAAATCTTTAATTACACTTATAATTAAGAAACAATTTTGAAAAGAAACTTTATTCAATAAATTCATTTATTTTTCATTGTTTCTAACCAAGCTAAGCAATGCCGTCCACATGTTTTTGTCATCAGATTTTGATAACGAATTCGATTGTATTCAATTGGCATTAACATCGATTCTAGTTTATTAATTAATTAAAGGGGATAATAAAAACCCATTGGATCCAATACATATATTTTATTTGATTTCACATAAATGCAAGCCATTGTTCGCCACTGAGATTAGATGATTGAGTATTTACAATAAAAGCTTTGTTAACATCGATATATGAAATTTTATCTAAAGGGAAAACTCAAAAAAAATCTTTTCCCAATAATTTTCTACCAATAGAATCATTCTGAAAAGAACTAATAATAATTAAAAATTATATAATTAATAAAATTTATTATTTCATGCTTGACAATTAAAAAATCTCAATCTGGTTTATAGTTCAAACTAATACTGTTCGATTGGAAGTAAGTTGAATTTCTTTTTCAAAAACTCTATATATACAATTACAGTAACAAATTCAGTTAAGGGTAATCCAAACTTTATATCTAATCTTAAATTTCCACTTTGTGGTAACTGACTTTGGTTAAGCTCGAAATCTGGCGCCAATACGAATGTAAAGAATGGATACCTATTTCTAAAGTCTGACATACTGATACCACAATTCAAATTTCTATTAAAATATCCCATATTCCTAACAATACTTTGCATATAAGTTGTACTATAATTATCATTTTCAAAATCTTGACTATATTTTTCACGATAATCACTTCCTTTACTTAAAGTTATCAACGTTAAAGTGATTAAACATAGTAAATGTATCTAAAAAAACCACTAAATCTTTTATTTCCTTGGAAAATTACAAGGATAAAATTCGGTAGTCGTCTATCACCAAATATTTGTTCCTTATAAAAAGAAAATTCAACAACTTCTTTACTTCGCATTCGATAAATTGCATTTCTTGTAGCAAGACCTATTTGATGACCCGCTAAAACAGAAGGTTCAACACTAACTCTTCGAACCATTAATTTTGCATTTAGCAATACTATTTTAGGTATAAATTTGGTACATGTCAGACCTTTTTCTGGATTTGTTCTTGTTAACTTAATTTGGACACTAACACCTGGTAACAAATATTTGCGTTGATCAAAGAAATCAAATTGGAGTGTGGAACATAATGAAAATGCTTTTGATTTTGCAATCCATGGTTTTCGCATAAGATCATTTTCAGTGTAACCCATTCCCACTAAAGATGTGTGTTTAGTATCTTGATTATAATTTATAATAGTTTTAATTAGGGCTTTGTGTGCAAAACTATCATTAGCTCCTTCAATTTTGTTAGAATTAAAAACTAACTCAGCGTCTTTAAAAAGAGTTTGAAAAAATAAATTGTTTGCTGTTATGTCAGCTTTTCTGTAATATTTTCATCTAAACTATTTACAACTTTCAACTGAATATGTAACAAAGTATCGTTCAAATCTAAATATTCTGTTTGTGATCCGTTAATGTAAATTGAATGGGAAAATATCTTCAAATGAACCATGTCCAATCAAGGCTGGAGGGATGGTCTATCAAAAAGACATAATTCAGATTTTGCACTAATCATTTTTCAAATATAGTTCCTAATTCTCTCATTCTTTTGTTTATATGTTTCTTCATAATCTTTTTACGTTTAAGTGTCCCTCCTTTTTGTTCATTTTCATGATTAAATACATCACTTTCTTTATTAATAACACTAGGTAAAGTTTGTATAAAACTAAGTAAAGATTCTTTAATTTCAGATATTGCATTTGATTTTAAAGCAGGTAAAAAATCACAATTATTATTTATTACGTCATTTGCCGTTTTCATACCAAAATTCCCTATATGTCTAAGAATAGGTAATGCAAATCTACCTATTGTTTTCAACCAACCGGTTCCATATTGTTTACCTATAAAATATGGTAATTCTCCATTTATTTGTGATAAATTAGTAATGATTAAATTTTCTTCAAATTTATCTGTATACTCGACATCATAAACATAATTTTTAGTTAATCGAATTGTATCAAACTTTATTTTACAATTATTTGAAGTAATTTTAATTTGATTCAAGATTTTAACAAAATTTACTTCTTTTTTATTAAATCCTAATTTTTGAGCTTCTGCAATACTGTCAAATGAAATTTTAAATGGAAAATATTTACAATTAATATTTAAAGTATTTTCATCAATGTATACTAGATAAAATATAGAGTCGTGACTAATTTTATATTCATTCTTTGCATCATAATAGTAAAATATTCATAACTTATATGTAATGTACTCTTACTATATTTAATATTTGAGTTGTTATAAAATGGGATATTATTGTATACAAAAGTGAAATCGATTAGAGCAACTTGCCATTCACCTTCCAAGTAAATTAATTTTTTGAAATTAAACATTAAATTTATCAGCTTTATTATTTGGATGAGTAAGAATACAACTATTTTTCTGTAGATTTATGTAAAATCTTTAATCATTTATTTTTCTAAAATGTATTGATAAATGTGATTCGGTATCTTTACTAAATTTAATTAATTTTATACTATCATCGCGAATACTAATTTCAATGTTGTTTATAGTTGAAGTTGAAATTGGTAAATACATTGGATTCTTCATTTACAATTTCCCCTTGTTCATAATTTTTAACCCAAATAGATTTTAATAGAGGAACTCTAACATCTCCAACAGTTATTAGTTCAATAATATTCGAATAAATGAACATTTGTTGATGATAATGTAATAATATTGGAACTTTATTACCAACGATGTCTTTATCAATAAAAGTTTGTTTATTTAATCCTAATGTTTTGATTAAATTGTGTCAAAATATATTTTTGAAATGTTATGTGCAAGTTTTATTGTAACCAATTCATTGTTTTCAACTTTTAGTTCTTTAAACGGAGACGGAATAAATGACGTTAAATGTCCTTGTAATTCAGATAATGTATTTATGAATAAATTATCTTCAATATATTTTTCAAATACTGCTTTTTCTTATAACTTATAATTATCCCGAATTGTTACATAACACCATCATCTGTAAATTTTGGTAATTTTAATCGACAATGATCATTCTTCAGCAATGATGGATGTAGATTTACATCTAAAACTAAACGCATGCTGAATGTCAATGAATGTTACTTTAAATGGAACATGTGGACAGACAATAACAAAGTTCTCATATTTTTCAATAAAACATCAACATCAAGAGTATGTTTAAAATTTATTAATTCATAAGTTTCATTTTGGTAATTTATTTTCAAATATTTTATTTCAGTACCACTCTTCATCGTTTCATAACTTAGGTAAGAATTTCTAGAAAACGGAAATGTTTTATACACAAAAGTAAAATCAATCAAAGCGACTTCCCACTTACTATCAAAGTAAACAGGATTTTGAAATTCGACATTAAAATTACTAGCTTCATTATTAGGAAAAATAAGAGGACAACTATTACTAGGTAAAATCATATAAAACTGGTTTTCATTCATAATATTTATTTAATTAATTGATTTTCAGATATCCAAGTTGGAGTTTCATATCCATGCCATTTGACATAGTATTGTTTATATTTACCAACATTCTTGGATTTTAATATCTTTTGAATTCTGAATACAGTAGGGGCTTCTATAACTTGGAGTTCCTGTTCGTAGAATTTTCCACTAACTTGTTTGTTTTCCTCATCTTTGATAAAGTACACTACAGGATTCTGATTGGTATCAATTTCTGAGATTTGAAATACTTCATCGCTCCAGTTGTTGTCGAAATTCTTGATGAATGGAGAAGCACTGATTTTACTTATTCTAACGTGATTATCCACTTTATATTTAGGCTTTTTAATAATAGAATCAGATTGTTGTGATATCAACTATCCATATATTTATA